>JANHFX010007394.1:0-37275 GCA_027560015.1 Chloroceryle amazona
TCAAGGTGGGGCTGACAGAGCTCTGAGCACCCTGCTCTAGTTGAGGATGTCCCTGCTCTCAGCAGGGGGGTTGGACCTGATGACCTCTGGAGGTCCCTTCAACCCAGACATTTCTATGTTCTATGTTAATTGAAAGAATCACATGTAGGAGGGAAAACAGCATATAGCATAAGTTAAATGACTCCAGTATGTATTTCTTTTTTTATAGTAATGAAAGAGCCTGCCAGTTGTGATGGTTTAACCCCAGGACACTTGCATTTGACATACCTGTTCATTTATTACTTTATTAACTTGTAGAATGTTAGTAGTTTCTGTACTAGAAACTTTATTAGAAAGCTTCAATGCTCAGGGTGCTCAACTGTTTTCTGAAGAAAGCACTCATAATACAAAGGATTCCCGTTAAAGTGCTATTTAATTTGGACTGTGAATGTCTGGAGAAGAATACTATAGATTTCCTTATGTTAGGCTAAATAAACTAACAACCTATTATCATCATGAGTTTTGTGACTGAGTCAGATAAACTACTTTTATTTTTCATTACACTAAATGGTCTTTTCTTTACTATTCACTTAGAGCAAAATTATTTATTTATTTTTATTAGGTTTATATACATGGCAAAGTTTTGGCAGCAAGGGGTGAGGTTACAGGAGTGGCTTTTGCGAGAAGACATCAGCAGCTGCCCCCACATCAGAAAAAAACAGTTCCAGACATGTCCAAGATGAACCAAAACTAGGCATAACAGTAATGTTGGTGGCACCTCTGTGATGATGTATTTAAGAAAGGGTAAAATCAGCAACTGTGAGAGAGGAGTGAGAAAATGTTAGTCAAACAGTCCTACAGACACCAAGGTTAGAGAAGGAGAGGGAAGATGTGCTCCAGGAGCCAGAACAGAGATTCATCTGCAGCCAGTAGAGAACATTATGATGCAGGTTGTGCCCCTGCATCTCATGGAGGATTACAGTGGCAGAGGTACTCACATTGCAGCCCATGGAAGACCCCATGTCAGAGCAGGTGGATGTGCCATGAAGAAAGCTGTGAGATCCACAAGCCTGCAGATTTACTGGCAGGAACTGTGGCCCCATGAGGGACCTATACTGGAGCAGTTTGTGCCTGAAGCACTACACCCCATGGAAAGGACCTGTGCTGGAGAGGTTCTTGAAGAACTGCAGCCCATGAGCAGGACCCACACTGGAGAAGTTCATTAAGAACTCTGCACTAGAGCAGGGGAAAAAATGTGTTGAGGAAGGAGTAGCAGAGGGAATATGTTATGAATTTACCAAAAATTTAGTGAAATCCTCTTGACTCCACTCCAGCTGCAGTTTTACAGAGGGCTTCTGTGGTCATTGAACTGCAAGGGAAATGCAATCTGAGCAAGAAACCCAGCTCATAGAGAAGGGTTAGGAGTAAGCAATGTATGATTTTTTTAATGTAGATTAATTCTTAAGGAATCTGAAAGTTTTTTTCAGATTCAAGATTTTTTTTTTAATATTTTAGAAAAGTACTTTAACACATCAACTTTTGCCTTAACACAGGAATAAAAAGAATTTCTTTATTCCAGATCATTACAAAAGACTCCGTCCTGGCAAGAAAACTTAACAATGAAGAAAGACTTCCTTTGACTATAGTATCTTCTGACATCACATAAGCCATAACCCAGTTTGCTATCAATCCATATTGCAAGGGTATTGTGCAATTGCCTATTTTTAAAACTTCTTTTGCAGTTTGTTTTTAATTTAATTCAAACATTTAAACATTTGTTTGTGAAAATACACCAGTAGGCTACATGAGCTACTTTAGCTCTGTGTTTCAGTGACAGCTTGAAGGGAAAAAAAATATTAAAGCATCTTGAATTTAACAGGGAATAGTAAATGCAAAAACACATGACAGAATTTGATTTATTTAATGGTAATGTTTATTTATTGGTAATGTTCTGATAATTCTACCAGGACATATTCAACACTGTTAGGTTTCCAACACAGAGAACTACTTCTTTTGAATCCGGGTGTTAAACAGAATTCAGCTTTATATATATATTGCCTCTCTTATCTCCTCTCCAAATTCCAAATTCAATGGTAGTGTCAAATAGAATGCTGTAATTCTTTAGAGTACCTTTTAAAAATAGAAGCATGTCCTAAAAACATTGTTTGCTGATCTCTTTATATCACTGCAAATATCAAACAAATTAATAGACACTGAAAATAGCTCTTCACCTTTCCATGTGTTTTCAGCAGTGCTCACCATCCTGTCACATGTAAGCCTGCAGTTCATGTGTAATTTTACATTTTCCATTTGTAGGGTCAGGAGATAATTGACATGCCATGTGTGTCAGCAGAGAAGGGAGGAAACAGCAAGCATCTCCTGACAAGGATAATCACTGTTGCCCTCTTAACTGGATCTCAGCTTTAACTACACATCTCAATTTCTCTTTCTGGTAACAATTGAAGAGTTCAGTTTTTATCTGAGTTAGTGACAGGCTACGTTACTTGATGCATCCAAGGAACCACAGAGGACTGGACAACAATCATCACATAGGTCTTTTGAGACTACTCACTACATAAACTATGCATGTGATAAATAGGTCAACCAAGAAATTAGACATGGCATAAGGAACTTTGTACTAATAAATGGCTAAGTATTGCCACTTGATTTTGAAAAAAGAAATTAAAATGATATGCTACTGAACAAACTTTATAAATGAACCAAATTATCATGTATTTCAGGAAGAATTTTGCTTTGGAATAACAACCAAACTTGTCAATGATTCTTAGTTAAGGGTCCTGCTCAGCTGTTTTTCCATTGTAAGACTAAGTTCACATGTAAACTTTTCATAGTGTCACTGAAAGTTAAATGCATAGATAGATAGATATTATTATATGTATTCATATACAAACAATAAACTTTTGGTGCTTGTCAGCTAAAATGTAAGATATAAATATATGCATACTTATAAAAAAAAAACAAACCAAACCATACACACCTTACTTTGAGAGGTACTTTTCTAGATTTTTATCTTTATAAACAAACCTCTTCAAGGTATTTTCTTCAATTATTTTGGGGAATAGTCTTCAAAGAACAATTTAGGTAATTACTCATAAATATCTATCTAATGTATGCAGCGCAGTACATCCTTATTTTTCTAGTGTGTATTAAACAGAATGTAGGCTAATAAAAGATACAGAAATAAGGAGAGTTCTGATGCCCTGTGAGTAAGACACTGAAGTCAGCTTCATTTGTCAAATGGTTGATGTAGCAGCTAAATAAAAATCTCTTAGTGAAACCTGGGACATATAGTTTCTTTATACATGCAAACAAGGCTTTGCTGCTTTGTGTTTATTCTGTATCTCTCCAGAATACTTACAGCTCTCAGTAACACCTACTGACATAAAGTCTTAGGGTCAGCATCAAATCCCATTAAAATAATCTGAAAGACTTCTTTTGAGTTCAATGGGCTTTAAATCAGTCTTATTAGACTCACCTAGTAGAGTAATAAATATTCATAGATGGATGAAAGAACAGAAAATCTCTTCAGTTTTCAGTACAGCAGGAAGATCATTTGCTCGGTGAAGGATAATCCACTTGTTGACCAAGAATGACTCAGGGGCCAGGGTGGAAATTTACACTTTGGGAAATGCAGGATATGAACAAGTGACTAAAGTAATAAAAAAACCCCAAACCATAGGAGTATCTGCTGCAGTTTCCAATGGAATCTCTGCAAGATAGTTACCTATTCTTCCTTTAAACTAAGTATGATTGGATTTTTTTATTAATATTATCTGATTATTTTTAACAAATCACTTCACTGCAAGATAGCATAAATTGGCACAGCTTCAATAATCAAAATAGAGAAAAAAAATTCTGTTTCTATTATTTCCCCTATATACAGGAACTTCTCTCCATTAATATTATGCAGATGTCAGTGATATAATCTGGTTGGGTCTCATTTCTTAATGACAGGAGTAAATTCAATATTCTCAGTTGTACATAATAAGATTCAAAGACCAGTGCTGCAAAACTTCAGCATGATTTCTTAATACATGGCTTTTCATTATGCAGACTGATTAAGAAACAGAAAGGCAGAGGATATGAGAGAATGGGAAATTAAAACATCATAAGCTGTTAAGAAAACAGGTCATCCTGAATGGGGGAGACCCTTTACTCCTGGTACAACACATAAACAAAAGGAGTTCAGAAGTTGTATAAGTTTCACAGCAGTTTCATATTAGCATTTAAAACACACTTTAAAACAAGGTGATGCTGAAGTGATAATTTGATAGAATGATATAATTACATCTTTTGTTTATGCAGAGAGAATACATTATCCTCCTTTCTTCTAACACTCATCACAGTACCATCTGAATATCTGGAAAGAAAAAAAATCTATCCAACAAGCTTCATGGATAGCTATACAGCCTGAAAATCCACCTTTGTGGATTAACATGGTGGACAAAGACTTTGCACAACTTCTGTTGTGGTTTAACTCTGGTACATAGCTGCTTCACACAGCCGCTTGCTCACTCCAACACATGCCATTCGCTCCAGCAGATGGGGAAGAGAACCAGGAGGGTAAAGTGGGAAAACTTGTGGATTGATATAAAGAGTTTATTAATGCAAAAACTGAACATGCAAGCAAAGCAAAACAAGGAATTTATTCAGTAAATCCCAGCAGCTGTTTAGAGCCATGCACAGGAAAGCAGAAGTCCATCACACGTAACAGTGTCTTGGGAAGATAAGTGCCACAATGTGGAACATCCCTGCCTCCTCCTTCTTTATGGCATGGAATATCTCTTTGGTTAATTCTGTCCACCTGCCCAGCTGTGTTCCCTCAGAACCTATTGCACATCCCTCAACCCAGTAGCTGGCTGGGCACTGTGAAAAACAGAAAAGGTCTTGATGCTGTGTAAGCACTGTTCAGCAATAGCTAAATTATCCCTGTGCTACCTGCACTCTTTTGGTCACAGATCCAAATAATTGTATTAGCAACTATGAAGAAAGTTAACTCTATCCCAGCCAAAACCAGTACAGCTTCTCAGAGGGCGAGTCTGTATTATCTTCAGCTTCAACAATGGCTAAGGATTTTTGGCACAACCTTGTAACAGCAAAACACTCAGCGCATAGCAAGACACTTTGCACCATTGGCACTGAGCGTTATTGCTTTTGTCAGTGCCCTTCCCTCAATTTAAATACTATATATTTATATAAGAATTTGTTACATTTCTATTAAAAAAGAGGGGAAATATTATATTATGATATGCTTAAGGAGGTACAAAATATAATGCACACACATAACTGTAGGCCTGTATCTACAGAAGTAAATGTACATTCTATTTTATTGACACTGATCACACTTCAGTGGATTCACCTGGTCTAATGTAAATACACCCTGTGTACATGTAGCATTAAAATGTGGTATAAGTGACTATTTAAATGCACAGTCATAAAACATCTGCATCAACAGAACAGAAAACTTAAATGACACTAATTATCACCTTATCTGCTAGTCTTAGTAGAAAGAGAAAGTGGCAAATGAGTTTTTCTCAGTTGCTCTACCAGCTACAGGCATCTTCCCCTATTAACATACAGAATATGACACTAACTCTACAGCCATAGACTAGAAAACAGATGTTTTTTGGTCATGTTTATCAGTTCAATAGCTAAGGACAAAATTAATTTTAAAATTTTATCTGCCCAGAAAAGCCCAAATTCCAGAAGTCTTTTCACCACTAGACAGTGATCTTCACTTTAGTTGTTAGAACTAACATTCACTTTTTTTTTTGATTCTTCACTGAAAAATCTAAAAGAAATGCTCACAGAGCCTTAATAAACATGCACCCTAGTTTTCAGACAGATCTACTTAGTATTATCTCAATTTAAAAAAAAAAAAAGGCAACATCTTATTTCAAGTAAGTTCCTCAAGTATGGAGACTTACAAACAAAAATGTGATAAAGACTAACTTGGGACCTTAATGAATTAAACTTCATCTGACTATGCATTTAGCATGTTCGTATTTTTACATTATATGCCTTGCTCTAAGATATTTCTATTTTAGGTATTTTTACTTCAGTACTAAAGATTATAGTTGTCATGTTGCCTTCTGGTGATGAGTGAGAATTAAACTCATTGCAATAAAAGAAAGTTACAAATAGGCCTTTTAAGAAAAGGACATCATGCTCTGAAACAAGTAACTTTTTTTTCATGCTAGCAGAGATTGCTGCTATTAAGACCAGCTCTGGCCACTCCTG
The DNA here is from genome assembly GCA_027560015.1 of Chloroceryle amazona. Lineage (NCBI taxonomy): Eukaryota > Metazoa > Chordata > Aves > Coraciiformes > Cerylidae > Chloroceryle > Chloroceryle amazona. The sequence goes on from JANHFX010007394.1 coordinate 6,241, forward strand.
TCCCTGTGAAGTCAGAGGAATGCATTTAGTCCTCAGAGAATCCCAGCCTTAGTACTTTACAGGTCTTTGTGCTTCTTGACAGAAATACTCACAAGCAGAAGAGAAAAATTATGAGAAACAGAAGGAATGATGAAACATTACTTGTTAGAACATAAGAGGAATTACTATTGTTCTGGACTTTTTTTCTTCCAATATGCAAAATTTAGATGCCAATGCTTCACATTCATCACACAATCACAGGACAATAGATCGTGAGTAGTCAGAGCTCAGCTTTCTACGGACCTAATTCTTCAGCCAAACTCTCAGTGAGGTCAAAGCTCCCCCATGACTTTCTCATCTGTGATGACATATTAGCTGCATTTAGCTTTGTCTCAGAGAATATCACATCCTGAAATTCGCCTGCATTAAAGCCATCATGAGGAGTTACCACAATATCCTCTTGTTCAACTCCGGAGCACCTGAGGCTACAAAGGCTGCCTTCTGTCTCACAGTGGAAAAAAATCATATGACAAAAATTCACATGATAAGCATTAAAGAAAGCTAATTTAATCAAATTCTGATTATGAACCCTATAAAAGAAAAAGAAAAAGGAGATACAAATAGGTCTACAGGAACTACATCTGCAACGAAGAAGCTATTGCCGACTAGTTGACTCTACAGACTACTGGGGACATCTAGCAGGACAAGCAGAAATTATGAGGTGTGTTAATACTATTAGAATAAATGGAAGCACAAGTACATGAAAAACAGGTAGAGTGTGTGCTTAAATTCTTAATTTTTGTAAGAAATTTTCCTGAAATCCAAGTGAGGTTAGGGGTAAGTGTTGTAACTAAGTTTGACAACTTGTAATGTTAAAAATTGTCACCATGGACATTTAATGAAGTTACTTCTATCAGAGAATTTATATTTTCTTATCTAGGATGATTTCATATAAACAAATGCATCTTTGCACATACTCTTAAAGGAATAAGAAAACATACACAGCTAAACTGTGAAATTTCATATGGGAAAGAAACATCAGGTTTAATAGAAGAGGAGCTTTAAACACATCGAAAAGTCCCCTTTTCACCACCCCTGAAAACTAATGAAGATTGCTTGATATTCTGGAGGAATTCTGAAAGTAAGCCAAATATACAAAATATTCTGTCATTTATTTAGAGAACCCACGGAGTTCTTTAACTGCTTAAGTCATGGTTCCCTTGAAACTGAATATCAGATATGTTCTATCAAGCACTTAGGTGTATATAAGATCTAAGAATAACATAAACCCCTGACAACCATTTTTTTCAGAAAATAATCTATAAATCCCATTTTCATGAAAAAGTACTGAGAAAGCTCTTTTTCTAACTTCACCTGAGTCTCTAACCATGAGTTAGAGTTTCCATGAGAGGAGTTTCCATGAGTTTCAAGGTCATCTTTTACTTTTCTCTGGCATTCACACAAAAGCTGAAAAAGAAATTAATTTAAAATTATCTCTTATATACTGAATTAATAGAATGATAAGGTGACACTGGTAAAGAATTATGTGGTGTGATTTGGTGCTTAATCTTCTGCAGCCACATTGCTAAGATGTAATGCCATGCCAGAATCAGATCAGTGACCTCATTTCTATAACATATTTTCCTTTTGTTCTAGAATAGGGTTTGTGTTGCTTTGGTGCCTGAAAAGGAGAAATTTGATGCTACCTTTGAAGAGGTCTCTTCAATAAGAAATGTAGCTTGTCAATTCACAGACAGTGGGGAACTATAGGATACAACCTGACTGAAATTTGTGGTTTAGAAAATGAAATCATTCCATTAAAATTTCTTTCTTTACCCTAGTAGTCTAATTACAGAAGCTTTATTCTTTTTAGGTTAAAGGGTGTTCCTCACACATTCACAGGTCATCCATTTCAAAAACATTAATTGATAGAAGAGGCATGAACATTGCAGAATTAGAGAGATAAAAAAAATAAAATCAAAGCAAATATTCTAATAATTATGTAGGGGATGAATGTTTATAAACATAGTTTCATGGTTCTCTTTCTTTTTGGATTTTTTATGAGCTCAGCACATTATAAAGAAGACAGAGGGGGCAGAGTCCATCACTAATTACAAATTCTATCAGCCTTGTTAAGGAAAATGGAAGGATGAAACTGCATTGCTGCAAAATTCTGAAGCAATCAGCACACAGAATTGAGCTGTCACAGACTACAGCCATAAGTCTACTGAAGCCTGAAGCAGATGGAGCTGCCTCATTATTGGATGCAGCCTACCAGTTAATAAATAAATATATTTAGCTTGCATTAACAGACTAGAGGAGATACATATTGTTTTAAATATCTGACAAATAACTGGGTAATGATTAATAAGAAATAAAACAAATATTGCCCCTGTAATATGATATGCGGCCTGTAATTCAAATCATATGGATTCTTCAATAATGAAAAGGAACTTTAAAGAGATGATGTTAACATGACAAAAATGCATTTCAGTCAGAAAACAGCTGTCTGTTTAAGGAGTCAAAGGAACAAGTTTCTCTTGAGTTTATTTTTGGTGATATGATTATTTATAGTTTTAACTCTTTGGTTCAAAATGTTGTGCCTTTTCCAACACTAGTGCTAGAATAACGACTTCTAAACAACATTAGGAGACAAATACACAGCAGGAAATCTTCTCCACAGAAGGAAGTATAATAGTATGAAAATGCATGGAAATGTCTGAGTTTATTGTGATACATTTTAACAGTTTTCTGAATAGCAGTAAGTTAAATATATCTATATTCAATTTTAGCCACTGATGACTTGTGATAATTTCAACTGGTATGTACATTCCCCAGTGAACTCATGAAGGAAAGAAAATAGCTCTACTTCACACTAGGGTTCTTATGTGTGGATGGATCCCAAATTAGAAATGAAATAAAGATTAGCTATGTGATCAAGATAAACTCTGAAAAGCAAGCTGCAGTTGTAGTGCTTAAAATGAAATGGTGGAATATTCCATAAGTGAGGTTGAGTATGGTGTTACAAGATTATATACTTGACATGTTAAAGAAAGGTGTCAAATGCATCCCAGTTAATTGCCCACCAATAAAGATGGCATAAAAAATGGGGTTTTATTTGTCTCTGCAAGTTACTACATCGCGTCTTCTCAAATATGAGACATTGTTAGGTTTCTCAGCTTGCATAATTCTCAAAAGCAATTGTTACTCAGAAAAGCAGTTGCTACTCATTTAGTCCATCTTAAAATACACATGCATTTCTCATTCGTTTAAACTTCTGAGGCAATGAATCATTCAGCTGCACTAGATTACACCTGAAGTAATGCTTCTTTCATCATTTAATGCTTTCCTTTCTAAGACTCCATTTAAAATCTATTTAATTTGTATAATCTTTTCTTTACTATTACACAATGTGTAAATTAGCATTTTTCTTTTCTCAAAGCACAGTGGATCTGTAAGGTGTAGTTTCAAAATACAAGGACTGCGGCCAACAGCATCTTCAAGGCTTGGTGGCTCCCAGTTCCTATTGAGTTCTCACATAACAGATGCTGTGAGCTCCTTTCACGTAGCAAACTTCTGTAGGAAACAGGGTCATAGAATCATCACAGAATGTTAAGGGCTGGAAGGGACCTCAAAAGCTCATCCAGTCCAACCCCCTGCCAGAGCAGGATCACCTACACTAGGTCACACAGGAATGCATCCAGGCAGGTCTTGAACATCTCCAGAGAGGGAGACTCCACAACCCCCCTGGGCAGCCAGTCTTCCTTTGAGTTATGAATTTAATAGGAAGTAGGAGCCAGGAGCAGTTGCTTCTGTGAGAGGGCAGTTTTGTTAGCTGGCGAGCAGAATCACATCTAGCCACTCTAGGTTACCCTGAAAGGCAAGTAAAACAAGAGTCACTTTACTCATCAGAATGCCTCTCAAAGTAGCCCAGTGTAATTTCTCCCTAACAGTGCTAAAGAAATCTCATTTTTATTAATCTTACATTACTAGATATTTGGGCTGACTTTCTTTCTCTGTTTTTCAGATACTGTTCCCAGCTCAGCATGCTTCATATTGAGCAGTATTATTCTGTGGAATTACGCTCTGATTTCTGAGATTTGGATATAGATTTTAAGGGCTAGAAGTGGTAAAAGCTTATTGATTTCATATCTATTTGTATTCAGAGTTGTGAACCACACAATAATCACAATGGAATAATTAATTCCAGTGGCTCACACTTTCTTATTTCATTAAGATAGAAAACTCTTCAGTATGCCTGAAGCACATTTAAATTTTAGCATTTTTCTCAGATTATACATGTTCTGCTTTCCAGTATAATGTAAGATTTGGAGGGTAATCAATGATTTGAGGGGGAAGAAATTAGTAAACAAACTTTCACACCAAATGTTTTTTAAAAACAGACATAAAGTGAATATTTTTTAATATGATGTAGAAATTAATGATTGACTCAATGGTGAAACTTAAATAGTACAGGTACTCTTAGGGCTAAAATATGTATTTTCCTAGAAGGACTGCATGTTTCAGATTTTCTTTTTCTTTTTTTCCCTTGAGCCAGTACCATTTGTAATGCAGATGCTAAATGGATGGGCACCACCAAGGGGCGCTCTGACGGGTACAAACACCAAGCAGAAATCACAGTATCAGCCCTGACTGATTTTCAAGGCTAAAAATCCACAGTATTATGACAACTCTGCAGAACCGTAGCTAGAATACTACTGACATCTATTTTTAATGAATCTTCAAACAACTAGTTTTTCTGGAATTAATTTCTTGTTCAATGATTTATTTATTTTCTATTAATTTCACAAGAAAATTTCTGGAAGATTTTTTTTTTTTTTTTTCCTGATAGGTTTAAAATGTTTGAGGTAGTTCAACACTACCACTATGCAATCAAAACTTGCCATCTTCCATTTCCACTCTTTTAGGGCACATCTTTTGCCTGGTCACTACATTTACATTATCAGTTTCAAGCTTTTTGCTTGTAATTTTAAATATCTTTATGCTTGAGCTAGATAAGAGGTAATTTGCTACAAAGTCTTGAGATGTAAAAGTGATATCATTCCCTTGGTAGGATAACTTTCTTTATAGAGACATGCAGAAAAAGAAGTGATGAATAGATACATTCCTCATGTAAGATAGATAGTTGCATCCTCAGGTGCATATTGGTTTATTCATAAACCCTTTTTTTTTATTTTCCCCTGTATCAGATATGATACTTATAGATAGCTTTGTTGCTCCTGTAGACATTAGAGCTTTTCTCCCTCAGATATGCTTAGCTGCCTTCAGGACATAACTGTTCCTCTACCGCCAGCAGAGCTTTTTACTGTGGTGATGATTGTGGTGATAAAATGCGGAAAGAATACAAATAAATTTGGGATGTTAAGAATACTAGGGAAATATTATCAAAGAGTAGGCAGAGTCTGCAAAGAAAGCAAGCAAATGTCCTAGACTTTTTCAGACCAAACAAACTATGCTCAGTTTCTCACTCTCTCTCTCCCCACCTCTCTCTCAATGAGAACAGACTGATGGAAAGAGGTATTCCAGCCTGAAAGAGGAAATTTTGTTGTCTCATGGAGTCGGTTGGGCAGAACATTGGAAGCCCATCCAAAACACTGTCCACAGGATTATCTGGGCAAGAACTATCTAGAGAGAAAAATTAATGTTGTTTAAAACAAAGTTTTGAACACTGTATGAACTTCAAGCGCACTTATATGCAACAGAAATAGAAAATATATACCCTAGAGAATCATTTGTAGTGTGTCCCTCACAGGAGTATATGAGGGAGAGATGAGACCAGGTGGAAACACACATCTAGAAAATCTGAACATTATAAAATCCCGACTGTGCTCAAAGTAACAGATATCCTGTGATCATACTTTGCTCATAAACCTGACATTTTCTGTGAAAGAAGAGAACCTGACCAAATTCCCTAATACTATATCATTTAAGCAAGAAAAAACAGTAATCTTAATGGCACTCTTCACATTTGTTTCCTCTCTTTATAAAGGCCCTCTTAAATTAGCTGGTCTGGATAAACTGAACAAACCAAAGAGTCTTAAAGATTTGGCTGTGGCTCCTTCCAGCTTTATGCTATTTATTTTTAATCAATAATAGAATAAAGGTGTAATTTCTGAAGATAAGAGTGTTAATAATGTGCCAATGGAGACAGTAGGAAGACCCAGCTGAAGTATAGATTGATTACCATTTTATCATTCTTGATCAAAAGAACAGAAACCTAGCATGTAATTCAATCAATATATATTTAAATTAAGCATAGTATAAATGCAATCAATATCATGTTATAGAAGACAGATCTTATCAAACAAAACTAATTTCATTTTTTACAAGATTACGTTTGACTGACAAAAGTAACTGCAGCTGTAACCCACTTAGATGTTACAAAAGGCACGATTTAAAGTTGCAGACTTAAATTAGCACAGAATTTTCACAGTCCCATGAAAAAAGGCTTAAGAACTCACTGACAGACAATAAAAAGTAGTTTTCAGCTGAAATCAATAAACTGGATGTATCTAAGGAAGCTTCATTAAATGTTAACAGAAATTTTGATAGTATTTTGAATTCTGAACTAATCATATAGAAGTAAATTTTTAAAAATTGCTTTAGATATGATTCATAGAGGATCTACAATGTGGATATGGCACAGCAAGAACACAGATCAGTCAAGGATATAAGTTATTCTGAAATACAAACAAAACCATAATGAAAATAATTTTGTATACATTTTTTAAAAACCATTCATGGGACATAAATGAAATAATGAAATTCAGTTATGAGAAACATATTTAGAAAGCAATGAAAAATAAGAACCACCACAAATTGAAGGGATGTGAAAAATGCCTTATTGTAAAGATAGATTTTAGAAGCTCTATTCATTTAGCTCTAAGGTCTTGCAGAAATGAGGCATCTCTCCTTCACTGTATGAAAATATTTATGTTCTAAAGGACCTGTTCATCTATTTGAGAAAAACATTAAAAAAATATTGACACAAAATCATATTTAAATGAGGAAAACCATTTTAACTGTGAGTATGATTAGCCATCGGAACAAACTACAGTGAAGAGATATTTTCTCTGGCTTACTAATCAAGACTATTTGTCTTGATGGAAGACAATATTGCAGATCATCATTTGAGTAAGGATACCCATTACAACAAAACAGACCACATGAGAAACACAGTTTACACATCAATCTTATATAGAACTTAGAGAAGTACATATTTTCTATAAATTCTGAACATGTAAGGTTATAAGCTTTGCTCTTACCAATTGCTGGACTTCACACAAGAATAATAAAAAGTTCTACACTGAATTACAGGACATCACATTAGTATGACTTGAAGTTCAATTTGGGCCCCATAATCTTAGAATCACTTTTAAATTTATGAATATGAGATATTTCACTACTTTTGGTTCATGGAATTTCTCAACATGTGTCCTTCTCTAAGCAAAACTCACTCATCTCTTCAGATATTTAAAGAAATATTCTGTTCTTTTACTGGCATGTTGAAGAATTCAATGAGTTTCAATTCTGACATCATAAACTCATAGAGACGTTATCAGTAAGAAAGGGCCAAAACTGCTACCTCCATGGAAATTGAACTTTCCTTCTACTCTGTTTGGTTACACACTAAGTTGCCATATGGAAAGCTTGTTCAGCTTCCGTAGAGGAAGCAAACAAATGGATCCACACACCACAACAATCATTGCACAGCCTTCATAAGCAATATGTTATTTAGAGATTAAATCTTGTGTTAACTGCAGTTCTTTCCTTCAAGGCATGGATTAGATTGCAAAGGCCAGGTTCTTGTATTAACATCACTTTCATTATTGCTTAGTATTCCAGTTGCATTTCTTGGAGAGCATGCCCATTAGTGTATGATACATGATCATATTTCTTCTAATTAATAACTTCGAGGAAGGAGAAAATTTATCTCTTAAAAATGTTACAAAGCCTATATAACCTTCATTGGACTATTATTTAACATCTGCAGTGCAAATTTTATCTTTAAATAAGAGTAGGTCCAACACTGTTTTAAGGACTTTACTTAGCTATACATGTAGGAAAAAAATACAGTCATATACAGAGAGAATTATAGAACTCTGAAAAATTGACACTTTGATATGACTTGCACCTTTTCTTTACAGGATGCTTATTTCCTGATGCAGTGTCAGCTGAGAAGATCAAATAACCATTAACCCAAGATCTAAAATGTTAATAATTGTTATTATTTCTAAATAGCATATTTGTCTTATATCCTCCAAGACCAGAAATTGTTTTGAGAGATTAGTCTTTCTGAACACTTCATTACATGTATTTTATTTGGCTGATGCATGCATTAATGGGAGCTAAATGTCAACTCCAGCTCCACTGGCAAGTAAACAGAAGCCTTTGTTAAGTGTAATTTAAGATAAGGTCCGGTTTTTAAAGTGGTGAAACATTTATTTATTGTACCAAGGTTAAGGCAAATTAATTTTTTTTTTCCATTTCCTATTAATGTTCATGTAACTTAATCTCTCTTTGCCCATATTCTCAATGACAAAACATAATGGAAATACAGCCAGGTGGAGCGAGTTCAATAAGATTTGGTAATGAGGTAGCTGATGAGGTTTCATGCAAGGGATGTTTCATTGAAACTGCATTAACAGATGATTAGCAAGTTTAAATTAAGAGGCAAAGAGAACAAACAATAAGAAGCCAAGCAGGTGGTAAAGAATAAATACTAAGAAAGGAGCTAGAAATGTAATAAGGCTTAATGCTGAAATATTTCCTTAATACTTAGAGACAAATGATACAGGTCCTTTCTTAAGTACTTCAGGAGAGGTAAACATGAATACCAATTAGTAGCAGAAATGTCAACACTTCAGGTAACAAAAGTACTCTAGCTAAAGCACTAAAGACCTTGGGTCACAGAAATGAGGTGTGTGGCAAAGTATATTGAATGCTAAAATTATACCAGTTTGTGATAATATGAATAACACAGTTAAACCACTGTTCTCTTTGCATGGAGAAGAAAAAGAAGACCAAGCTAAAGGACTGGAAAAAATCAATTAATATAGCACATGTTTTCCTCAAAAATCCTTGATAATTAGATTTTTCTATTGTTATCTCTAAAACAATGTTTTTACATAAACCTGAAAAGGAGAATGTAGCAATTAACATTAAAAAACTGCATGTTTTGCATGACAGTTTGCATATTGGTTGTGTTTACTCAAGCTTTATTCTTGCTTCTCAGCTATCAGATTAGGTCATCAGACTGTACATAAAAAATATGCCAGCTCTAAGACACTGATAGTAAATTAAGAACTTTCGAAGAAGATGTTACAAGAAATGCCCAAAGGAACCACAGGCTTAAAAACTGTTTTTTGCATGAGTGAAGATTCATGATTATGAATAATTAAAATCACTACAAAAATCCAAATGTGAGTAACATAAAGTTTGGAACCTAGACTTGAGATCAGCTTTCCTTAACAACAATAAATTTAATTATGGCAATGGTTACTTTGAAAACCGTGTGGAATTCCCAGTTCGGGGAATCTTATTGTTTCTCTATTATATTATTCCTAACATTACACTATTTGTACTATTAATATTTATCAATTAATATTAATAATTCACGACTTTAAATTTTACTATTAATCCAATTATTTTCTGCTTCATCCCTTTCCACCACTGAGTGCTTATAAGTTTCCTGGTTTTGCCTGGGATAGAGTTAATTTCCTTCTTAGTAGCTAACAGAGTGCCTATTTAGCATGAGAAGAATGTTGATAACACACTGATGTTTTAGTTGTTGCTAAGTAGTACTTATCCTAAATCAAGGATTTTTCAGTTTCCAGTGCTCTGCCAGCAAGCAGACGTACAAGAAGCTGAGTGGCAGCACGGCCGGGACAGCTGACCCAAACTAGCCAGATGGATATCCATACCATAGAATGTCACACTCAGGATATAAACTGGGTGAGGTGGCTGGGGGGATGTGCATGGCTTCTCAGACATCAGTCAGCACATGGTGAACAATTGCATTGTGCATCACTTGCCTTTTCTTGGAGTTCATTTCTCTCTCTTTAATTTTTTTTAATTACTTCTATTTATTATTTTATATTATTTTAGCTGTAAAACTGTTCCGATCTCAACCCACAGGTTTTAATTCTTTATTTTGTCATTCTGCTCACCATCATGCAGAGAAGGGGAGGAACGAAAGAGGGGCTGCGTGGTGATTAGCTGATGGCTGGGGTTAAACCACAACAGGGAAAGTGATTTACAACTATTTGTATGATTTAATAGTACAGTTGTCTTTGCTCCTCGCCCCAGTTATTTTGCAACTGTGCTTGTTCTTGGTGATTTGAATCTTAATCTGCTGATGTGACTTTTCAGCTTGTCCTTGGTATAGATTTGCTTGGCAGTCACTGGACTCCTGAGTGGCCCTTGTTACCATCCCTAGATCTCATCTTGTTCAGGTCCTGCAAGATGGCAGTCCTTGTGTGCCTGCCATGGTGTCACCCTCAGCTCCTGGCTGCCCTAGCCATGCACAGCAGCCCAGGGAAGTAAGGCTCTTACCAGTTTTGCCAGCTACATCACACTTCTGTGAAGAGCATACAGATCGCTCAAATGAGCATAGAAGGAGAAGACCTTATTTGGAGATTTTTCAAGATAACTTTTATCTGCTTGTGACTCATGGATATGCATGAACTTTTCACTGTATAGGAAGATCCACAAAATGTTGGAGATGAGAGAAGGCTTTTGACACCATCTAATCTTTTTTTTTTTTTCTTACAAAGAAAAGGCATTCACAATAGCGAATTTAAAAATGTCCCTTTGGCTGCAGCAGGTCCTATAAGAGAGGTTTTGGAACTGATTCCAACCACAGGATTTAGATTCTGAAATACCTAAGTTGTCTATCGTAGTGAAAAGTTGCTGTAGATATGCAAATTCCTTGTTCCAGAACTTGGTATTTCCAGGACACGCACTCATGCTCACTCTGTAGGCTTCCTCTCCTTGGACAGATTAATCATAGTGACATAGTTTCAGAAAGAGATTTGAAACTCGCCCCCACCCCACTGTTATGGATGAGGACCAGGGTATGCCAGACAGGAAATCAGCATGCTTACTCCAAGATAAGTGCTATCACCCCTGTCACCAGCAGAAAATAACAACTCAGTCTTGTGAGATGGCCAACACCGTCAGTGTTGAGAGAGCACTAGGTGTGTTACAAAAATATTAAATCCTCAGAGGCTTAAGTTGAAAAACATCTCTGTTCTGGACCCTCACTGTAATTTTAAACTGGATCTACAATCACTTTTACAATTCAGCCACAGCAGTTCTTTAAGGTTCCTCTTTTCTCACCTCCACCCTCCTGAAGATTAGAGTTTCTCAGGTATGTGGATCAATGGATATGTATGTTTATAAAATCCTGAAAGCTATTCTTTACAGCTGCTAAAATAGTATTTATGGAATTTCCCACAAGTCTTATTCTTTTAACTTTCTACCTTCACAATATCTAGAAAATATAAATCATTTCAAGGGTATAATAACATATTCAACATCTAGTCCTTTCAGGAAGGCTTTTCATAATGAAGGTCATAAAGATTATTCTCCCTTTTGACCTAAGTTATTTAAGTCTAGACACTTGCTGTAGAATTGTAAAGCAAAGCCTTATAATAATAGCATATAATTTGCTTTTCCAAACCCAAATATAATTAAAAAAAATAATTAGGCAGTTTAAAGCACTAGTTTAATGAGTTGAGTCTCTCTCTTTTCATAACAGAAGGCTCAACAAGTTGACTTTTGACATTGACTTGAAAGGCAGCTATTCCAAGGGGAAATTTTAAAATGAGAGGTTTTTTGTTCCCTTGTAATGGCATTGTAGAAGAAAATAAATAAACAGCTTCAAGGCAGAGAGAGTTTGATGCTGGTGGCCTTCAGTGAAGATCACTTATCTCTCCACCTTTTTCTGGCAGACTTTAAATGTCTAACTTCTAGGAAATTCTGTTGAATTAGTTGTTACAATATCCCTTCTGTAACTGAAGAGACTGTAAATGTGAGAGACTGAAAATAGAGTGTTATGTTCTAATATTATTAGATCAAATAGCAGAGCACAGATAAGTCAGATATTAATTATTTTGAATTTTTTTTAAATATCCAAGATCAAGAAAAAGTTTGCCATATATAGATTTTGACATGTTGTTCAGCAGAGTTGCTTGAAAATAGGATGTATTCTTTTCATGCAAATTTTCAGAGTAAGTGTTTCTACTTCAAAATTTGAAGTGTTTGCAAATATTTATTTTGAATTTGTGAATTTCAGACACTTCCAAGAAACTATTCCAATGGTTTCTCAGCAATACTCCTTCAGCTGTTCACCTAGCACAGCTCTCTGAAGCCTTCATTGGTTTCTGAAGCCTTCATTGGTTTCTGCAGTGTCTAGACAAAAAAAAATTTGAAGCAAAGATGCAGAGGACAAACTTACCTCTCTAGTAATGTCAGTAATGGAGATAGACTGGAGGATGAGAGTGCTCCAGTCATCATCTTTGCATTCCCTTAATGGTGAGTTCTAATTAGTGCACTAAGTGCCTGCTTTCTCACCTGAAGCTTTGATAGGAGAGAAAAAAAAAAGTCTTTTGTGATTATCTAAAGCAGTGCTTGAGGTGGTGTACTAATGTATAAAGCTCTTCCTCCACCCTCTAGTACTTGTAATTAAAAAGCCTGAATCAGATTATTTGCACAGTTCTGTGAAAATTCTGAGCCCTGAGTTGATTCTGTTCACTTACTCTTAAATGCATATGATAAAAATTCATATAGACAGAGCATTTTTGCTTTTTACTTACCATTTTACTGAATCATTAGACCAAGTATACAAATATGTATGTAAAGCAGTTCACTAATACATGGAATTTAATTAAATATACTGATGGTCATAATCTCTTGGCCAGCGAGCTTTTAATCTGCAAATAAACTTACTTATGCAAATTAACCTACATTGCTATGTTTTCTCATCAAGACAATAATTAGATGATTAACAGTAGCTGATTCTTCAATTACCCTTAAATAGAGTCCTGTATCTTATTTCCAGAACACTTCTGCTGCACTAGTATTCCAGACTGCTTAAATAATACAGAAATATCCTCTGTCTCTCCTGTCAAAACCATCACCAACTTTCTCTGGTTTTTTAAATGACTTTTAGTAATATTAGTATAAAATTTTTGACATTTGAAACAAACATGCCCAAATTAGATAAAGCAATGCATTATTGGGCAACAGAAACTGGGCAGTTCTATGTAATATGACAGCATGGTTTACATTTCACCATGAAATAACTGTTGTTTCCATTAAGCTTAACTATCTTCAAGTTTTCTTTCACATACAGAAGGACAGGTCTTATATTTTTTTACGAGACTATATTCCATGTATGCGAATGAGAAAGATAAAAATGAGAGAGCAGAGCATGTTGAAAGGCTATGATTCAGCAAATTCTTCTGAACATCAAGCATGCTGAAGAATTTGAAAACAGAAATGTTGAAAAAATGTTACATTATCAGTTCACACTACAAGGAAGTTGTCATAGATTAGTTAGGATTTTAAATTACTGTTTGTACTTATTAATTATGTAAGTATGTATTGATGACTATATGTAATTTATACATGCTGTGTTTCAAATTAATTTGTTTGCAGTCAGCTGCCACAATAATACAGAAAGAAGGATAAGATTATTAGTGGATAGAATAAAGCAGAATCTAGATAAGTAAAGCAAATTAAAATTAGACCAGTTAAAAGTTTCAAAATCCTTCCCTGCTCAAACCAAAGCTGGAGACACAACTCAGTAAACTTGAACTGTGTTGTAACAAATGGAGAGACAATTTTAAAGAGTAAGCAATCTCTGTCCCATCTCTAGCTCCAAATGCTTCTACCTGGAAGCTATTTCAAAAAACACTGCATGCGGTCCTTGACAGCTGTCCTAAGAATGTGTAGATCACCAGAAGCTGAAAAAAATCTACTTCTGTAAGTTATGATTACCACACCGATATATATATATTTATCTGAAGAGAAATATCAAACTGGCATAATACAATTAAATAAAATTATAGCCACTATGTCATTAAGAAACAAAATAGAAGTATTGATGGGGATGATTAAGTCCCAGTTTGAGATAAAAGATATGCCTACGCAGTCCAGTAAAACTGAAGAAATCACTATGATGTTTTGCAACTAGGATTATTCATTTGTGTTTGAAAGGATGATGCATATTAGTTTAACAAGTGACATTCAGGATAGTTTACATGTGATTTCTCCTTTCATTCCCCTTTTCTTCTTACTGGGAGAATGAGATTTTTATGTGATGATTTTTGTCCTAGAGCTTATCTAATTCATAGTTATTCACAATTTGCACAGTGTTTTGACTTTGAACTCCAGAGTTTTGAAAACAAGAACAAAATGAAGGCACTGCAGATTTCTGAAAACAATGATAATTAGGAGGAGCTTTGCAGTGACCTTGGCAAGCTCTGTCAGCACTTGTGGGAGCATCCCATCATGGCTGTGGACTTATGTCTGTCCAGTTTGTTTAAATGTTCCTCCTCTACAGAGGAACTCAGTACAGTTTTCTTAACAGGTTATCTGTTTTCCTCAGCTAGGATTACATTTGACAACTTGCTTTGTGTAAGAAAGCTCACTCATTACACCGTCTGCCTTAAGAAATGTTACAAGTTACAGATTCTTGTAAATTTTATTTACAAACCACATAGCACAAACACAGCTAAGCAGAAAGATACATCACAAGAATCTCAATGAAGAGGGAAGGATTAAGAATGTTGATTAATTCCTTTAGGTTTCATCAACATCTTTTATTCATTTCTTATCTAATAAAAAGAGAATAAAAAATGTTGAATATTTTTTCTTACAGTATTTCTTTATACAAAACATTTCTCCATAATACTCATCACTTCAGTAGCAGCTGAAGATTTAGAGTACTTTGTAAGCATTGATTTTTGAGCCTGAAGGTACTGAGGAAAACCCTATTGTATTAAGTACATTAACTATGTAATGTTATACCTTCACATATTTATATATTGATATTCTTGAATTTTCTTATATGTACAGATACATATATTTCAATATATATAACTATATCTATACCTATATATGCACCATAGTCATGCTCAACACTCATAAGCATTCATACCACTATCACAGCCTAGTTTATCCAGTGAATGCAGGCATTTACATTCTTGGCTTTACATATAAAGTGTATTTCCTCTTTGCAACACAGAAATACAGAGACAAACATAGATTCAGCAAAGTTCTAGGCTCTTAATTAATCTTTAGGCAATCTCAAAGGTAAATCTCTGCTTGATTCACCCCTACCACAGCATGATCTGCTGATCTTTTCTGTCTCCTGCTGTGTTCACATTCTTCATATATTCCCCTCACCCTCCCCGCCAATACTGTAAAGCTGTCCATGAGAAGAAACATTAACACTTGCAATCCATCTGCCTTGAAACATGTAAACTATGGACCTGAAATTGTCACATCTGCCTCCAGTCACATTCACAGAGGTCACAGGTGTCTGCTCTATTGTCATTAATACAGAAATGAATTATGGCAGTAAGTATTCAAATCAGTTTGTGATTTCAATTTGAAATTCCTCCCTGAGGCTGAGCTGTGTAAGTGTGTTCTCTGTCCCCAGAGCATGGCCATTTGCAGTTTTCACTGGCAGCAGCCTGAACTTGCAGTCACAACAGTAAAAATTATTGGAATGGTAAAGTATGCAAAGAATATGACTCAGGATGAGGTAAGCAGATGTACACTTTCAAATCTGGCACTGTATCATTATACCTACTCTGATCATTTGTACATGCACCGAGTCTAAAAGCACTTGCATTGGGTCCAAAAATGTCAAGAACTGAGGAATGAGATCAGCAACAGCTTGAGAAGCTTAAGCTGGAACAGGCTATTCTGATACCTACCATTATCCCTGCTAATTGAGGATTGCTCATATGTATTTTTTTACATTTACCCTTTTACTTTTCCTTTTTCATAGTACTTTTACTGATTTTCCTCTATTTGTCAGTAAATTGAAGGTATCTTTGTTTGGTGGTGATAAGCATGCATTTGAGAAATGTTCACCTGTTTTCCTCGTTCCATTATACCAGGCTTTCAAAAAGCATTACTGTGCTGCTGCCTCTTGTATTTTCAGGTCATCCAGAATAGGCAATTTACCTTCTCTATATCATTTAAAAAATACATTTGCGTACTCTGTAGATCTTACACTTGCCTTCTGCATCCAAAAAAAACCTGTGTAAAACACTTGGAACCTCTAGCCAGTGAGAAATGTGCCTGTGCAATGGGTGATGATGGTACTTATAAATATCATGAGATCATTAGTAACTGTATCACATGATGTCACTCATGGCTACAATGGAAAATGATGACAGAATGATAATGCCAGACCAGACATGATTCCTCTGCAACTCATTTACTGTAAATAACTGCAGTTTTGTGATTCATCTAACTGTATGAGACTACACTGCATGCCAGGCAGTAGACAATCAGCTCCATACATGTAAGAGGAGTTTCATATCCACTATGAATGAGAAGGAACTAAGCACCAGTAACTAGAGTATGTGCCATTGCAGCAGTGCTAATGACAAACACCAGTTTAGTACTCCGGGAAAATTCACAGCAGATTTAAAGTATTTTTTAATGGTTAAGCAGACTGTTGTGCCATGTCTTCTATCCTCCATGTAAGCTGATTATGATGGGACACATGTTTTCAGTCAATGTCCTTTCAAGGGACTTTTGCTGATCATTCTGACCGAGTCAGGCAAGAGCCTAAGCAATGCGTCTCCTGCCTTTCTGCCCTGGGGCTCTTCCTGGGAGACCATCATGCAGGAGGGATTGGGTATTCATCTAGTTGAATAACTCCTAATCCCCCTGGGGGAACAAAATATAAGAGGAAAGGGATCAGCTAATTATAATTAATTGTATTAGCTGTGAGAGAGTGATTAACATAATTAAGATTGCCTTGTGACTAGTAGGTCTATGGCAGGAAAGTGTTCTTGGATGTAGCAGGTGAAAAAAAGGATTAAAATAAATATAAACTAGACAACCTAGCTAAAGTCCTAGAAGGGTTAAGTTTTGAAAAAAATATGCTAGAGAAACTGAACAAGATTGTTGCAAGCATGCAAGGACTGTAAGCGAGGCAGGTTTTACAGGAAGATGGAAGATTGCAGGTTAATGTACTGGGAAGTTTGCAGTGTGTATAACTAATGTGAAAGAGGTAAGCATACGTGAGTTGCCTGGAAACAGAGCCTGTGGACTAGGAAACAGGTACTGGTGTAGGGTGAATAAAAACACAGATTCCACAAGGGATTTTGTTTGGTATTGCTATTGTTGGGGAGTGGATTTTATCCTTTTGTTTTGTTCTCCTTTTTCTTTTTTCCCCTTCTCCTTCCTCAGTATTTACTTCAAGCATGTTATGAAAGCTAAATATGTTTCATGGTATAATTTATCTCTTTGACTAGATGTGAGGCTTCTTGTTCTCTGTGCATTTTCTGGGGTCTTTCATGTAGTAATACAGTGCAATTTCCAATTTAGGAGGCCTGAAAAGGTGTGTGCATAGAAATATAGAACCATAGCATGGCAATAATAGGTCAGTAATCCTCAGCTACTGATTTCATGACACTTAAGAACTTAAGAGTTAGGTAAGGGGATTTGTAAAACTTAGTTAAGATTTTTTTTTTTCCCATTTCTTAATTGTTTTCTGAAGTGATGGAGGTCTACCACTTTTAGAAATAATAACAGGCCAAACTGTTTTAGAAAGGTGTGCTTCAGCTTCTGCCATAGCTAGTAAGAGTTTCCTGGACTGAACTGCCAGTGCTATGCTTATGGGGTTTTTTTGTATATGTGTTGGTCTGAATGGTTTCTAAACGAGCTTTTGTCTTAGCTATAATACAAAGAAATCCATATTGTTTCTACAACCATTATTTTATTTTACTTTTTTAAAAGAATGTAGCTCATGTTTCACAGTATAATTAAGAATTCATTGTGTTCTTTTTTTTTTAATGTAAATGAAGAGATTTGTCATACAAAAAATACTTTAATTTCAGCTCACCTAATTCTTACAGTGTATCTCTGAGTTTCTTTTTTTTTTTTTTTTCCTGCATATTAGCTCACTTTAATTAGGAATCGTTCTATTCCTTCTCTGGTAGCTGAAAGGCAATGCAGCAGAGATGTCAGTTTAAACTTCTTATAATAAATTTTATTTTCTGGGCAGTTGGTGTTCCTGAGTTCCAATAATATAGTATAGCCATCCACAGAACCTTTGTCCCTCTATGGCCTTGCAGTGCCACTGAAAGAAAGCAAAAAGTACAGTTTACAAAGTGGAAAACATCCCTACTATCACAGAAGTTATGGATAGAGATCATAGTAGAACTTCAGCAAGAGGGCTAACCCAGGAATTTTAAGCCTGTTCTTGAACCATCATTAAAAGGGTAAAAGCATTGGAGTAGAATATGTCTTAAAGTTTCCTTTCTAGAGAAAGGTATATTACATGCCTACTGGAAAGACGCAGTGATTATGGTCAGACTATAAATTGTATGTGTGGACTTGAAGCTTTGACCTGTTGGTGGATTAAATCTATACCTTTATTTTCATTACCAAACACAGAAATTTCTTACTGCTCTAAACCCATCACAGTTATACCTATTCAAGACAAAAAATCAAATGGAAAATTTTGCAAGCTCTTTTTTGTCTTTGTATCGCTATAGTGCCACAGAGAACATGCTCTGTGAGGCTATCACCTCAGTTTTCATCAAGGTTCTTTGAAAAAATCACATATCTACACATATGCAGATACTCCTTTAGGGATTTTGCTATTGCAGTGAGATTCTTGCAAATAAAAAAAAAAAAACAACCAGAAAACTTCTGTTAAAATGAGCTACTGTAATGGAGCCTTAATTGCGGGGCAAGATGAAATGGACTCTAAACACATAAACCACAAAACCAACAAAAGAAGAATCCCACCAAAAGTGACTTGACATTTCCTGTGACCTCAAAAATGGCTAATGAGAATCTATTAGTCAATTGAGTATAATATCATTTTTAAAGTAAACAATATGTTTCTAAAAAGTTTATTATAATGTGTGTATATTATGAACACACTGGTCTTAGTAATTACATTTTTAGTACTTTCAGAGATGTACATCATACTCTGAAAGCACACCAAAACACTCAAAGCCTTTAAAAAGCTTTGGTTCGCCCTTTAGGTCTCTTTTTTGTTTTGGAAAAAGCCCCTCTGTTTTCAAAGTACGGCTCAGAGGAGTCAGCAAGTTTTGATCTAAGTGCTGTAACATACACTAGGCTGTTTAATCTATATTATACATTTTGGATTAGTGTTGTAATGTAAGCAATAGTTTTGTCTGTTTGTTTTCAAATTATAATATGAACATTAATACAAATGGATACTTACTGAACAAAAAGTTGAAGTTCAAATACATAACAAGAGATATTTAACAATTTACCTGTCATCTCAATTTTGTAAACTTATTGATAAAAATGCATGTATTCATTGTTACAGACATATGCACATTCACTACAGCAGTAATAATTAGATTAGGCAGCTAACAAGCTGGCTGTGCCTGAAGTCTGAACTCCTCCTGACATAGCTACCAGCCATACCAAACTTCTCTCAAGAGTACATCTGTTTTCCCTCAAGAAAAGCCTAGAAGAAACAGAACTAGCGGAGTAACCTCAGGCCAACAGAACTGGTCTCTTTGATAAACTGAATAATGCTACAAGGTTTTATTTTAGTTCCTCACAATCAGAATATTTTTCCTATCACCTTAATAAAGATTAAGAGGGAGAGGAGGAAAAAGTAAAAAGGCAGTAGGTATGCACTTTTACAGAATGGCTTACAATGCTTATTCTAAAAGAAGTGATAATTTATCTCTACAACCAAATATTTTGGACTTTTGAGTTGAACAGCTTTCCAATCAGTTTGAAAGGTGTGAATGATTTTTCAAAGGTGTTTTTGCAGAAAGACATACACAGATGTTTGGTAAGCAGTAAGGCTCAAAAACTTCTTTTAATTGGAGTTGTAATGCCAAAGAAACTTCCTCTCTTGAAAATGAATAATTCCATGTGTGGAGTTTTAGCATTAAAGTACACTTTTTAAAAGAACATAAGGTAGATCTCTAGGCACCTCTACCCTAGGTAGAGATATCCCTACTTGTGTAGGGAGATTGGACCAGATGACCACATGACCTCTAGAGGTCCCTTCCAGCTTAAAAAATTCTATGATTCTATAATTGGTACTTGTAATGAAACAATCCTCTTCCTCCTAAGAATTGACTATATTGAAAATAAGTAGCAGAGAAAGCAGAAAAAAAACAGTTAATCCTTTTCTAGTTGCCTTTTCCAGTTGCAGTGCTTCATGTCTTAGTTTCACTGGTAGTTCATGGATGTCCACACCTGAACAGAATTTGTTCCAGATGACATTTGGTACTTCCTAAGTTCCATCCTTCTGCAAGAACTTTTAGCTTGTTTTGGTTTGCTTTGTAAATAAGAGATGCATCATAAAAAAATTCCTGCCTGCTAAGAAAGCACCTGAGAGAAAATTTTACATTGTCAGTGCTTTATGTAGGCACGAGCAGGTGAATTAGCTGCCTTTAACTTCTTTTAAATGAAGGATAAGAGCTAAAAATGTCATTATGTGGGACAATCAAGTTTATTTTTCTTCTAATAAATACACTGATAGAAGCAACAAATTTGAGAAATGTAAACTTGATTTATGTTCACAATCCTTTACAAACACCATCTGTAACTTCCTTACTGAAAAAAGGATAAGTAGTACACTTTCAAAAGTGCTCAGGGCAGTGAATTTTTTATTATTTTTTTTTCTAGAATAAGAAGAAATTTCACCTTGATTTAATAGGAATATTCTAAATCAAATTCTGTAAGTTGAAATGGGAAAAGTATTTTGATGTGGGTTCTCCCAAACCACAGATTAAGTAGATTGGTATATTCTCTCAGCTGAAGGAAGGAGATGACCAGTTGATACTGAATGAGAAAATATAGATAAGGAAAATATTTTTGCCAGATACAATAACAGCAAAGCACAGATCATAGTTGACAATAGCACCGGTAATAAACCAAAATCCAATATACTTTCAGTAAGAAAAGTCTTGTGTTTATGAAGAAAAGTGAGTCAAGTTTACAGCAAAAGGCAATTTATGGAAAGGCTCTCATGGCTTTGAAGAGGAGTGAAATGACTGTATAGTGTTTTACAGAAAAACTGCCAGGAAAAAAGCAGGCTGGTTAGAGTTGGAAAGATGCTAATTGCAAGAGAATTTTGAAGGCTTTCAAAGTGAGGTGACAAGTTTTGAGGCTGGAGAAAGAGGTATATCAGTGAGAAAAGTGAGTCTAGTCCCTTCTCTTTCTCCTAAAGCTAAAACTAAACAAAACCCAAACACCAAACCACAAAATCAGCTCCTCTTATGGTGGTTTCAAAGTATCTAATCTCTTTCAAGTTTCAAATGTCAAATACCTTGAGACACTTTCTCATCATAAATACAAACCTATATTTCAGTGAAAACCTTTTATTTTATTTCTTTTTTTTTTTTTCTCTCCACAATCTCAACTTCTGTTATTAAAACTGTCAGATGCACACTTTTGGTTCTGCATCTAATGTTAATGAAATAATTTAAAACTGTTTAGTCCTGTCACTCTTTGCGTGACTCTTCCATTAATCTGGTTGTGAACTGAGACAGAAAGCTATATCTCTCTGTTGCAGTTTCATTTGTTGATGCATTCATTTTCAGGTTTTAGGAATTATACAAAATTAATTTATTCACCATGCTGCATTTGTCAACCCTGAGACTTAAAAATCTTTAAATTCTTACCTCTGCTATCCATATCAGTGCTTCTACGTGTCCTTAAAATTGACTCGTCTCAGAGCAAAGCATTTCTGGATGGAGAACATTTATTGTTAGTGTGAATATATATACATATGCCCACAAAAAATGTATGTGTTTATAAGTGGAAAAAAAACAACAAAACATTGAAAAATGATAGTCTCTAAAGACAAGTTACTTTTAAAAGTGTTCAAAGTTTGTTGTTTTTTTTTTTTTCTGTAAATTTAAAACAACCAAGACTCTTGCTTTTAGAAATTGGTAACTCTTCAGAGTTCTATTTTCATGTTTCTTGATAAATAAATAAAATGAGGAAGAAGAGAGGAGAAGGTAGAAAGGCTGGTAAACAGTGTTTTATCTGAAGGACATCATGGTCCTCAAGCTGGCACATCCTTGCAGTGAAGCTCTGCTCTGGGGTGCTATCCACACTCCTGGTCTCCTCACCCCTCCCTGCTGAGACGTGTCTTGGGTCTGCTGCAGGAAGAGAGTTGAGGAAAACCAGAAAATGGAACCTTCTCCAGCCACAGCAACCATGCTCAGGGAACAGGATGCTTTGTAGGGAAAGCCCTGCCCATAGCAGGTACAGTCTCCAACAACTCCACTAGAGCTGATCTGGGAGTCAGCTAAAAATCTGTCTGTCTCTGTGCAAGAAAGGGGTTATTGCTGACTGCTGTACCCATGGAGATTAGGGAAACAGCAAGCGAGAGATGTAGGGAAGAGGAAAAACCATTGACCTCTGAATATTAAGCAATACACAAGTATTTCTGGGGCAAGAGAACAAGTACAAGTCTATACTGTTATTCAAGCTCTGAATGGTTTTTGCTGCCAACATAAACTGTGCTATGTCACAAATCTTTGCAGAAGTGCCTCAGCTATTGCATGTTTCTGGAGATGTGTCAAATAAGTGCTCAAAGCCTTGGTGTAACAGCAGAGGCCTAAAATCACTACAACTGCTCTTTAGAAATAAAAAATAAAAGTCTGAACATTAGGAAAGTAGAGAAAAAGGCAGAATGCTACTTTACATTGGAAAGTTAAAAGTGCATGGGCCCAGGATGACTACCAGGCTTAATCACAGAGAAGGTACCTCAGTAAACTGTTCATTGCCTATTTGAGTTATAGAGTAAATTTTCTTTATGTACACTACCCAAGAATTCCTAATATCGACTTATTCTGAGCATTTAAAGTCCTTGTCTGTGTTTGGTCACCAAGCACTTTTGCATCAGCTTTATAAAAGCTCTTGTACTTCTTCCCTGTGAATTGTATGAACACATTGCAGGCTTGCTAGTCCTGTCACACTGAAGCAATTCATCAACATCACCAAAAAAATTCCTACCAGCACTTGGAAATGTATCTGATAATGAAATACCAGCAAAATCTTCCAAATCTCACTGAAGACTCTGCTCAGCCTACCATAAATCTCCTCTGGCATCCAGGGCTCCAGGGAATTTTTACTTTTTGATCTGAAATTGTAACTAACAAGAGAAAGTGGGAGCAAGCTTTGAAATTCCCATGTTGCCATTGAGAAACCTCATTATAAAATACCGTTGATAGCTGTAAGCATATACTTTGCTCTGGTACAATATACTCTGTATAGCTATTATTCAATGCACTAATGATTTAACTGATGCCACTATAATTAGTCCAAGAGATTCCTTACTGTACACTTTGTTCAGAATTTTTAGACCTAGATTTCTCAGTCAGTTATTAATAGTCCTGAAAAAGCTTTTACTTTTTGTATTTTATCATGTGAATAAATTGCAACCCTCCTACTTGAAATATACTTAGCTGTGCATGTGTCCAAATCAGTGTCTTCTCATTTCCAGTTTAGCATATCTGAACTAATTAAAATACACCTTATCTAATGACATTATTATATCTGGAAAGTAATTTTATAGCATCAGTAAATGAGTTGCCATCCATGCACCTAATTAAAAATAAACTTTCATGTTGGAATTAATTTTTAGAATTAAAATAAAAACATTATATTCTTCAGTGCTGCTGAAATATTGTATTCTATTACCTACGCTTTAGCCATACTTTTTATCAGAAGAAAGTCTGATACTTAAGTATAATCTGATTCACAAAACCGAAGTTTTGTTATTTTTAAATGCATTCTTCCTATTCCTAGATGCGTGCAAAACCTAGTATCTCTATTTAGCCTAGACATCCCACCCAAAAAAAAACAGTTTCTCCTCCTAGATAAGGGAAAAAAACTTTCACAAAATATTTATTATGGATGCATAAAGAGCACTACCACTACCATCAAAAGCACAACACATACAAGGTGTTTAGGTAGATTATTTACCATTATGTACTAATTAATTTCATGTCAGATGTTCTACAGCAGGTAAAGATATTTTACTTCAGATTTAATATCCTCCATCAAAATGAGAAGAAATAATTTACAGAATATAATCGTTAATATTATGAAAAAATGATATCATTAATTTAAAATAGTTCCATTTTCTTGTAAAGCAATAATAGTATTTTAAGAATCAGTGATGGGTGACTTGGTGGATAGTTGTCCCTGACTATGTGTTAAGGACAAAATTATTCTTTTAAAAAGTTGTTATTTGAAACAACAAAACCATCTTCTCTCAAAACTCTATCAAAGTTTCAGAAATATTATAACATAGAAAAGGCAGGTGGAAGGAATACATAGAAAAATTTTCAGGGTATTAAAAGAAGCCTTAGATACTTCAGAGGACTTCCTAAATTATGAGGAATGTTGCTTGTAATAAGTACTGCTTTTTTACTAATGTAGAGAGGACTTTCATTCCCATGAATGATAAGACTAAGTAAAAGGGTAAGAACATAGGGAAAAATAAGAGCTCCAACAAGATATAAAATTTAATCCAAATCAAATCTATGATGGAGATGTGTAATATTCCTGACATGCCAATACCTGCGAAGCACTTTAGTACTTTAGATAGTTTTCTATGGTATAAATCAGGTCGTTACTTAATACTGTTACTGTTTTTGTTATCTTTTCTGCTTTTTTTTTGAATAAGCAACTAACACCTTCCTTTGTATATGAATTCTCCTTCTTGATGTTTGAGTCAAAGAAGAATGCTAAGCATCAAGAATCTTACCTTTAATTAAATAATTTAGGTCAGTTTTGGATGGTGGAATGGAAACAGGAAGGGAAAAAATATTTTTTTAAAACAAAGGTTCTAACAATATAAGTTGTGAGTGTCCCTTTGAGACGTACAGCAAAACAGTCCAAAAATATTGGGATTTTAGACTCTTTGTTATAATCCACTATTTTTTTTTTTAACAAATATTTTGTTAGTAAGACAGTATTTTTACTGAAAATGCAAGTAATGTTAAGAATGGAAAAGTCGTAGTTTAACTTGCTCGGTCAAGAACTTATCAACTAACATCCTTATTCAATTCCAGATGATTTAGTAAAGCAGAGAACACAGATCAGATTTCTCCACATTATGTTGAACTGTATTTTTGAAATGCTAAATATTTTAATGTCTTGCACATTTCATGTCACAAAATCCAATAACAGTTAACAATAAATGGGACTGTTGACACATTATATCCTGGCTGCTCATAAAAGTAGCAGTTGTATTTTCCATCTACATTTTCCATTTCTTCTTCCTGTCTAACCCAATAAGAGGACAGTTACTGCTCAGCTCTTATTCAACATATAAGTTTATTTTTGCAATCATCAAGTTAGGTTAGCTTGACTATATAGGAATCCCATTCATATCTCAGTGTACAAAATATTTTTGTGCATTTTAATCCAGAAAACTAAAATTCTTTTGAGAAGCAAAGATTTTTTTTAAGTAACAGAGATAATAGGTTATTACCACCGTTCATATTTAAATAATGTTTAAAGGCTATAATAGTGGGCATTAAATAATGTGATTAGGAAAACAACTTCATCCATAATATGATACTCTAATTTGTTTAGGGCATTAAATGACAGCCCTGTGAAAACATGATATTCATATTACAATGTTACCAGGAAAAATATAAAGCTTACATAAAAATCTTAGCAAATATAAAATAACTTTTTCTCTCCTAGTACTTGTATATTTATTAAAATATAAATATTTTCCATAACACTTTTCCATAACATTCACACCATCTGCTCCCAGATTCATTACTATCTAGAACCCTTTCCTTAGTTTGATCCACTTGGAGGTTTTCCAGTGTTAACTTTCTCCCTCTAACATGACTGGAAAGTAATCACAGTATAGCATTTGGGGTAAGAATTAAGGCTTGATGAAAGGAGCTTGTGATGAGCTACTTCTGATGAAAATATTTGTAGAATCATGTCTAAAATGAATGAATGAGTGGAAAAGTCAAATTAGAAGTTGAAGATTATGTAAGATTTTTCTAATTATTAAGGAAGCAGAAAAAAATATGAAGAAATCTAAGATTATTTATTTATTTATTTTGGGGGGAACTTGAAAAAACATAACCGAAGGATGAAAGGTTTTGGATACTGTTCAATGAAAGGAAAGTGGAAAATGGAAATACATTGACAAGGGATGGGGCATTAACATGCACCAGGAGGCATGAAATACTAAGAGTAGCTATGTAAGGTTGATGAAGGGCATGAAGTAGCAGCAGTTAGGAATAAAAGGAATAAGGGAACATTGTCAGAGTATGTAGGGATGCAACAAGGAAGACCGAGGCCCTCTTGATACTAAATCTGGCAAATAACATAAAAGACAAGAAGACGGGCTTCTTCAGGTATGTCAGTAGCAAGAGAAAGTCTAGGGAATGTGTGGGCACACTGCTTACAGAGGTGGGTGCCATGGTGATGAAGGATACAAAGAAGGCAGAGTTATTGAATGCCTTCTTTGCTTCAGCCTTTGCTGGTTAAAACTGGCTCTCAGGAATCCCAGTCCTGAAGGTAAAAGCAAAAGTCTAGAGGAAGGAAGACTGTCCCTTGGTTGATGAGGATTATGTTAGAGATCATTTAGGCAAAATGGACATCTTTAAATCCATGGGCACTTATGGGATCCACCCACAAGTGCTGAAGGAGCTGGTTGATGTTGCTAAGCCACTCTCCCTCATATCTGAAATATCGTGGAGAATGGGAGAGGTACCTGAGGACTGTAGAAAAGCCAATGTCACTGTGGCCTTCAAAAACAGCAAGAAAGAGGACCCAGGAAATTAGAGACCAGTCAGCCTCAGATCCATCCCTGGAAAGGTCATGAAGCAACTCATTCTGCAAGTCATCTATAGGTACATGGAGGAGAAGAAAGTTATCAGGAGTAGTCAGCATGAATTCACCAAAGGGAAATCATGCTTGACCAATCTGATAGCCTTCTATGGCTGTGTGACTAGCTGGGAAGACGAAGGGACAGAAGTGGATGTTGTCAGCAAGGGTTTTGATACTGTCTCCCATAACATCCTCATAGGTAAGCTCAGCAAGTGTGAGTTAGATGAGTGGACCATGAGATGGATTGAGAACTGGTTGAATAATAGAGCTCAATGGGTTGTGATCAGTGGCACAGAGTCTAGTTGGAGGCCTGTTGCTAGTGGTGTTTGCCAGGGGTCAGCGCTGGTTCCAGTCTTGCTCAACATAACCTGGATGAAAGGACAGAGTGGACCCTCATTAAGTTTGCTGTGATACTGAGCTCAGAGGATTGATTGATAACACCAGAAGGCTGTGCTGACATTCAGCAACATCTGGACAGACTAGAGAGTTGGGCAGAGGGGAACCTAATGAAATTTAAGGACAAGAGAAGAGTCCTGCACCTGGGGAGGTACAGGACTTGACCTGTTGGAAAGCAACTCCACAGAGAAGGACCGAGGTGTCCTGGTGGACAAGAAGTTAACCATGAGAAAGCAACATGCCCTTGTGGCCAGGATGTCAAATGGTATCCTGGGATTCATTAGGAAGAGTATGACCAGCAGGTCAAGAGAAGTTCTTCTCCTCCTCTACTCTGCCCTAGTGAGGCCATATCTGGAGTATTGTGTCCAGTTCTGGCCTCCCCAGTTTAAGAGAACAGGCCCCTGAAATGGCTAATGTCTGCTCTCATGATGACCAGGGATGAGATCCTGGTTTTTACCTTGTTTTGTCTACTGAGGATCCTGAACTACACCATCTCATGTTCACTACACCCAAAACTGCTGTTGAAATTCACATTCTTAATGACATCTTCTTGAAGAAAGTTGTTGTCACTGCATTCCCAAAACCTCCTGTATTGTAAGTGAAGCACAACAGTGTACTCCCTCCAGCAGCTATTGTGGTGATTTAAGTTCCCCATGAAGACCAGAGCTGGCAAATATGAGGATTCTTCTGCTTCCCTGAAAAAGGCCATATCTACTACTACATCCTGACCAGGTGATATGTAGCAGACACACACCACAGCATTACACATTGTTCAGTCTACTCTTGACCCAGCTTATGACTGGCTCATCATCTATGTCTATGCAGACACTTATGCATTTCTGATGCTCATATAAAATTCATCTGCCCCTCCTTACCTTTCCAGCCTGTCCTTCCTAGAGCCTGTATCCATCCACTGCAGTGCTCTTAGCTGTATGAGTGATCCCACCATGTCTATGTGATCCCAGTGAGACAGTAGTCCTGTAACTTCATGAAGACGTCTGGTTCATCCTGTTCTTCCCCACAGGTGATTGTCCTAGTTTTGCCTGGGAAACAACAGGATGAATGAGTCATGCTCATTTCTCAGAAAAGGTATGAGATCTCTCCCCATAATGCCATGTAGGCTGTCCCTTATTTATGTGCATATACTTCAAGTGGGAGCCTTCAGCCCCATGCTGCTAATCACAAGGGGTCTCTAGTCCACATCACCTTAAATTTTTGTTTCCTGTCCCCATCCACTTTTCCTACTCTTTCACAAGTGATGGAAAAGAAGCAAGGAGCAGTAGTCTGAGAGCTGGAAAAATTTCATCAGCCCACCGTTAGCGATTTGCTCTGGCAAGAAGGCAAAAGGCAACAGAAGCTGAAAGGCTTATAGGATGTATTAGAGGTAAAATAGCCAGTGCTCACTATAATAGAAAGGTCATGGTAGCAATCTGCAAGTAGAAGTTCATGGATAAGTCTGAGAAAACTGATAGAATATGGGGTTTTTTATACCTCAGAAGGGAGCTGCTGGGAAAAAAGTGGGGCTGGCAGCAGCCTGGAGAAACTCATACTCACACAGCTGCCTTTCAGCAGCTGGAGTGCCACTGGGGACAGAGTTAAGAGATGTGATTCATATTCTCCTTGTAATTGGAGATGACAGAAGTTGCATGTTTTTCTGATAACACTGGCAGAGCACTTGTTTATTCTCCACCAGACTCCCTGGGCATCTAGGGGAACCTGCAGTGCAGACCCTGTTGAGCTCTCCATGCCAGACAGAGCCTAAACCACATATAGGCAGGGAGACCACACTCATGCTTATAGTAGTCCTTTGCAGGTGTGTATAAGAAACCATACAAATAAAATGTACTAAGCTGATTGGGTTGTAGGACAATACTGCTTTGCTACAAAAAAAAAGTTTCTACAAGTACATCAACAATAAAAGGAGAACCAGTGAGTATCTCCATCCCTTATTGGATGTGAGGGGGAACATTGCAACCAAGGATGAGGAAAAGGCTGAGATACTTAATGTTGTCTTTGCCTTTGTCTTTAATGCACAGACCAACTGCTCCCAGGGTGTTCAGACTCCTGAGCTTGAAGATAAGGATGGAGAACAGTACAACCCCCCCATAATCCAGGAAGAAGTAGTTAATGATCTGCTTCTGCACCTAGACACTCGTAAGTCTATGGGGCTGGATGGAATTCACTCAAGGATACTTAGGGAACTGGAAGAAGAGCTCACCTCTCTCCATTTTTCAACAATCCTGGTCAACCAGGGAGGTACCAGATGACTGGAGGGTGGCTAAGTGACACCTATCTACAAGAAAGGCCAGAAGGAGTATCCAGGGAACTACAAGCCCATCAGCCTGACTTCAGTACCAGGAAAGATCATGGAGAGGATAATCTTGAGTGAGCTCTCATGGTAATTGCAGGGCAGCCTAGGGATCAGAGACAGACAGCATGGGTTTATGAAAGGGAGGTCTTGCTTAACCAGCCTGATCTCTTTCTATGACCATGTGACTTGCCTTTTGGATGGGGGAAAGGCTGTGGATGTTGTCTATCTGGACTGTAGGAAGTCCTTTGACACAGTCTCCCATAGCATTCTCCTGGAGAAACTGGTATAGACAAATGGACTCTTTGCTGGGTTAAAAACTGGCTGGACAGCTGTTCCCAGAGAGTTGTGATTAATTGGGTGAAATCAAGCTGGTTGCTGGTCACCAGTGGTGTCCCTCAGGACTCAGTTTTGGGGCTGGTCTTGTTTGGAATTTTTGTCAATGACCTGGATGTGGGGATTGAGAGCACCCTCAGTATGTTTGCAGATGACACCAAATTGCGTGGAAGTGTTGATCTCCTCGAGGGCAGGAAGGCTCTACAGAGAGACTTGGACAGGTTGGATCGATGAGTCAAGGACAATTGTATGAGTTACAACAAGGCCAAGTGCTGGGTCCTGCACTTCGGTCACAACAACCCCAGGCAATGATACAAGCTTGGGGATGAGTGGCTGGAAAGCTGCCTGGCAGAAAAGGACCCGGGGGTGCTGGTGGACAGCCAGCTTAATATGAGTCAGAAGTGTGCCCAGGAGGCTGAGAAGGCCAGCAGGATCCTGGCTTGTATCAGGAATACTGTGGTCAACAGGAGAAGGGAAGTTATTGTGCCCTTGTACTTGGCACTTCTGAGGCCTCATCTCAAATACTGGGTTCAGTTCTGGGCCCCTCATTATAGGAAAGACATTGAGATGCTGGAATGTGTCCAGAGGAGAGCTACCAAGCTCATGAAGGGTTTAGAGAAGAAATATAAGCAGAGGCTGAGGGAGCTGGGTATGTTTAGTTTGGAGAAGAGGAGGCTGAGGGGGGACCTCATTGCACTCTACAACTACCTGAAAGGAGGTTGTAGAGAGGTGGAGGTTGGCCTCTACTCCTTAGTGACTCCTGACAGAACCAGAGTAAATGGTCTGAAATCACAGCAGGGGAGGTCTAGATTAGATATTAGGAAGAAATTCTTTACGGAAAGACTGGTGAGGCACTGGAACAGCCTTCCCAGGGAGGTGGTTGAGTCACCATCCCTGGAGGTATTTAAGAAACA
>JANHFX010007395.1:0-18861 GCA_027560015.1 Chloroceryle amazona
ATGGGGAGGAGGGGGTAGCCCCGGGGACAGTGCCGCCCCTCGGCCTGCTGCGGGCTTCGGCTGCCGGCGCTGACTTCCTGGTCGCCATGGCAAAGCACGGCTGCTGAAGAGGATGCTTTTCTTCCCCCCGGTCGCCATGGGACCCCGCCAATTGAAATAAAAGGAGAATGAATAAGGAGAAGGAGGTGGAGAGATTAATTAATTAGCTTCCTCTGGGAATTTGTGCTCTTTTTAATTCCCTTTAATACTGAAACTCATTAAAAAAAAGAAATTAGACCATCTGGTCCCACCCATTTAGCATTGGGCATATTTTATTATTATTTTAATTTGTTATTATATTATAGGGAAGAGCACTGACACCATTTCCTTACATTCTCTGCTCTCTATACTTTAAGGCAGGCAGAGTAATGAGAACCCTGCCCCCATCTCAGTGAGCAGTCTCTCACAAACCTTTGCCCCACAGAACGCAGCAGCTCCATCAGTTCTATTGCACTGTAAGTTTAAGGAAGTAGAGCATCTTCATCTGATAACCTCTGTGTCGGGAACTAACCAAGGAAAGTGTTTGCTGGGTGGATCTCTGCTGTTTGAGGGTGAGCTCAGCTGAACCAGTAGAGGCTGACTCAAAGGCCTTTCCTTTCTTTTCCTTAATTTTTCAGTGGAGAACTTCAAGTATATTTCTAGAACTTTTTACTACAGATCTCTAGGGCACTGGAGGAAAAGTAGAGTTGCTTACTGAAAACTGCTTTCAAGGAAGAGCATTGAAATAAACAGCATTTGGTTTGTTGGGTGGGGATTTTGCCTTGTTTTTGTTTGGTTTGTTTTCCTGAGTACAGTTTTATTTCCTGTATTTCATATTTTAGGGCTACATTAGATGCGGGGTGGGGGGGCAGGTACCCTGGGAATCAACTCAGAGAGGGAAGAAGAGGAAGAGACTGTTGTGCCTCGTCAGAAATAAGTAAGGTGGGGGAAGATCTGATACATGGAGATACGTAGATAACATTTGATACATGTCGAGTATGAATGGAGACCATCTGTTCAGCTCCCTCTATTCCCTATAGCACCCTACAACCACAATACGCCTCTAGAACCTACAACCCAAATAGTACATACAGCCCCTGTACATCTTATAGCCCCCTATAATTCCTGTAGCCCTTTTAACATCTGTATTACCTATAGCCCCTACAGTCCCTATAGAATCCTTCTAGCCCTCTAAAGAGGGCTCTTTAGAGTCCTTATAGCCTTCAAAAGTCTCTATAGTCCCTTTAGACCCTATAGTATCCATTGGTCCTAGAGAACCTGCAGCACTCCCTAGTCCTTATAGACTCTTTACTTCCCCTTGCACCCCTACCACCTATAGCCCCCTATATCCATTATTGCCCCTTTATTCTCCTATAGTTCCTATAACCCTTATTTCCCCCTCTAGCACCTCTAGCCCCTGTAGTCTGAGTGAGAACAGAGCTGGTTCTGTTCAGTGATTTTCATTTTCAGCCCAGTTCTTCTCACTCCCTGCACTGTCTGCAGTCAGCAGCTCTTGTCCCAGGCAGTGAGAACACCCCCTGGGCAGGGTTAGTACCCAGCACTGGGGTGCAGACCAAGGCCACTGCTGGACCTTGTGCCCCACACTGGGGGTGCAGAAAGGAAAAGGCCACAGCTGCAGGAGCAATGGCCAGGACTGACCTGTGTGTTCCTGAGTCCAGCACCAGCACACAGCTCCCGTCTGCTGTGGGACCCACTCTGAGACTCTCCCAGTGCCTGCTCCACAGCTCCAGGGGTGAATGATGCAATTGCCATCAGGGGGTTTGGTTCCACACTGGTTTTGTATATATTTGTATATATTCCCTTTTCATCCAAGCTGTTCTAGTTCCCTTTTCTACTGGCTGAGTCTCTCTCCCTTATTCCCTTTCCCTTCAGGGAGGGGGGGGGGTTCACAGAGACCGTCTGTTACAGGTTTAGAGGGCTGCCCTGACCAAGTTCAATTTGTTACCTGCTGGTAAAATGTGTCTTTCCCAATGATACTACAACTAACAGAAGCAATTTAAGTACAGCCTTGTACATATGTAAGTTGGACTTGCATACAAGTCTATACTATTACTTAGATTTACTCTAACAGCTCTCAGAGCTGTGGCTACTGTTAAGCTGCCTTTCTACACAGTTACAGCTCCAGTTAATTAGGAAGTTACTGAAAATTGTGATATATTAAGATGAGGGATTTTATTTCTTTCTTACCTTGTGTCACCTTGCTGTGGAGGGTGAGCTGACACCACACACTACTATAATTGAGACAACTGCGAGAGTGCTGAAAAACTCCTACAAATATTTAATCTAAGTCATAGGTTTAAAGCCAGAAGAACCATTAAATGATTTCCTGTTAGCTCACATCATATTTCATCAAGTTCAAACCCTGTAACTTATTAACACACACTACCTTCTCCAGAGGTGCAATCCTTTGATTTCAAGATAAGAGATGGAGACTATTAACTCCACAAATAGTCTGTGACAAGGGGAGGAAAAAAGGCACAATTTTCCTGTTAAAAATGTGTCTGTTTTTTCAAGTTCCATATTCCTAGAATTAGCTTTGAGATCTTTCAGCTTCTGCACTTCTACACACAACCTGGCACTTAGTTCCATCAAAGTGATGCAAGTCACACAGTACTAACCTAAATTAGCAAAAAGCAGCTAATCAGTCTCTGGAGTAAACATCAATTTGTTTTCTATACAAAAATTGTGGAAGAAAATTGACTAATATAGGTCTTGGAACCTTTCCCAGGAAACCCTTTTGTAAATGCCAAGGATTCTTTACTGGCATCTTAAAGGGTAGTTCTCAGTGGTAGAAAGCACTTGGCTTTTTAAAGCAGTTCTTGGCTTGAGGGTCCACATTTGTTTTGGCAACAGAAAGCAACACTGTATTATCACATGATGTCACAAAGAGCATGTACAACACTTCGTACTTCCTGCCCTCGGACAAATATTCAAACTTGCAAATAAAATGGATTTACTCATCAGCTCTACTGCCATTTCCCCACCCTCCCACTTCCTCAGATACGAAGGGGTCATCACCTAGTGACAAATCACTAACAGTTCAAGCTGTACCAGCAGATATTAGAAATGGTATAATTTATTCCATTCAGTCTTTCAGCAAGGAATACCAGTAAAGTCAGGAAATTAAACATTTATATCCCTCTTCCCCCAATATTTCCTCCAAGTCTTACAAACCTGAATCTCAAAGCCCACAGTCTTTCAAATGAGAAGAATTTCATGATTATTTAGTTTGGAAGAACTGAAAATGAACAGTACCCACTTATTTCTATAGGTTCAAGAGACCTTTCTGCTAGCTTCCCATCAGCTGAATTGAACTGGATGGAGCCTGATGAGTAAGTGGCTAATACTTCATTACACAGCAATTTTAAGCAACCACCTTCCAGGACCTGTGATACGTTTGTTCTCTGGAAACCAGTAGGGTGTTATTTCACACACAAACTCACTTGAAGGAGCTAGACTTAAAGTACTCGTCAACTAAGAGTGAGACTAAATGGATAGCATTATATAATAACCTTCCTCAACTGTCACATCGCATTGGCACCCAAGTCATTAATGAAGAAGTTTCTGAACATTTCAGCATTTTCAGCTGAATTAAAAGGGCAACTAAGGAAAAGTTTAAAATAGTTATATTGGCAAAGGGAGAATCAGAAGTAATAAACTTTTGTATGAGTTTATATGGACTGTTCCAAAGAAAATGTCCATCCTGAAGCACCTAAACACCAAAACCATAAGCACTGAACCCAAAAGCTGCTTCACGCCCAGAAGGTCAGTCAAGCAATTCAGATCTTGAACTAGATCATTTCATGATTTCATTACAACCATATGTGGTTTATAATACGCTCCAAACAAAGGTGGATGCCAGTATACACTGACCCCTGCCACAGATATGAGGGTAAGATGAAGTCCTAAGCATATTCCTGATGTGTCAGTCTTATCAGATGCCATCTCAGTTGAAACAGCAATATCATCTGGCACATTAGAAATGCCTTATGTACAGTGTTGACACTAACTGCTGTTTTCATCAGGTCTTCTGTCACTGGATGCCAGGGAACAGGCAGGAACTGCTCTCTCAGAAGACTACTCTGCCCTAGCAATGTCCTATCCCTAAAACTAGGATGCCAGCTAATGCCTCAGCTTTAACAGACCCGTAGTTCGTTCTCCAAGCTGTAGGTTTTTGCTTTTAAGTTTTTTAGTTCTCCTTGAATTTTACGTGTTAGTCTGTTTCCCCGGAGGATCTCATGTAGAACTGCAAGATCCTGGTCTGGTCCCATGTTCAGAGTCACCTAAAAAGGGAACGAAAAACAGATTAAGGAAAACAAAGCTGTACAGAATACAATTTAGAGAGCATTATGATGAGGATAGGAGGGAGAGAACTCCAAAGGAGACCATCTGTAGCTAGCAAAGAGGATGCTTAAGCTATTATCACTAGGTTAATGTATATCACCAACAGAAAGGTGCACCATAACCAAAAATAAAGAGCAAAGCTTTCATACATTATGGCAAAGAAGAAATCTGGAGAGAATATAATCAAGTTTATAATCAAGCTGAACTGATGAATAAACAGAATTCCTGATAGCAAGCTAGCCTGGAACTGGACAGCGTGCCAGCCCAATCACTTCCAACAGCAGATTGAAGATTTTAATATGCAAATCAGGAAATTTAGTCATCTATAGCCATTGTTGACCTCAAGCAGTGAGAAGGATTTAAAGATCATGCTGGAGATTTGCAGCAAGTATTTTGTTCCTCTGCCCTCTTGTGGCTAGAAGTATAAAGAAATTAAGAATACAATTAAGAGCACACCAGTTACAAAATATGCAGATCTGTAGTAAAAATATCCTTGGCAATTTTTCCCACATTCACATATGCCCTTTAGTCCTTAAAGAATGAAGTTTAAAAACCCATAGTTCAACAAAAGAATGAATAAATAAAAAAATTGAAGCCTTTAGTGAAGAAAATGTGTTTGTCTAGACTGAACTCCGGGTCAAAAGTACGGAAGAGTAGTGAACTGGTGACACTTCCAGACTCCGAGTCAGTTGGACAAAAGTGATGCCTCAATCATCCTCTCAAGCATATCTGAGAGAAATCTCAAACTCCAAGCAACATCAAAGCCGTGGCCTCCCTTCTGAGCTGTTCTGATGCTCATCTGCATGTCTGAAAGCAGCTGCAAGAGTACACAACTTCAACCAGCCATTGTCTCTGCTGTGATTTTTGCACAGTTACAAATGAGAGGTTAAAGGAATAAACAGAATATTCACACTACTTCAGTCAATAATCTACCTCTTTTTGGAACAGAACCAAACACTATCACCCTAGAAATAAAACCAATCATCGTTTTCTTTGCAGGAAACAAGCTTCTGAAACTCTTTACAGCCTTGCAAGTTTGACACAGTGAAGCGAGCTACAGGTATCGGGTAAGATCTTTGAGGCAACAAAAGCACACAGTTAATGTATAATCAGGACAACTCTTGATGAGCTTGATGCCTGACTAACAAATACAAATCTGTTTTCCTTCATAAAATACGTAAGAGGGCAAGTTCTCAAATATTAAAGGAGCATTATTTCCTTAACCCCAGGGAAATAGTGCATTTAAATACTGAGAATACACCTCTATATGGTAAGCCCATAGTAGTCTGCCTCAACTGCTTAGCGATTACCTTAAAAAGCTGCTTCTCTACATCTTTCAGCTTCTGCCTAAGCTGTTTAATGTCATTCTGGAAGCCTTCCACTTCCATATTATGACGTTTTTCCAATGCCTCATATCGCCGAGTCATCAGCTTCAGGCGCTTCCTCATCTTTTCCAAGCGTTCCTATGGAGATGAAAACTCAGTAGGGTACACAGAATAAAGGCTGCAAGATCATCACACAGTGAGCAGCTGATTACAGACTAGTTACCTTAAAGAGTGTTCTGCCAGCATCTCCCTCCTCACGAATCCTAGCCAGCTCACCTTCCAGGGCAACGCACTGCTCTCTGTACATGTTTGACAGGCGCTGTTCCTGCATTAGCTGTTCTTGCAGCGACTGGGACAGAGGAAGAACAGAGAGAATCAACTCAAAAGCCAGTGCTCACAAAATTCCCCTTGCTCTGGAAAAGCAAGTTGGATAGACTGACAATACAGCAGGCAAAAATTAACATCTGAGTCACAGCTAATGAAATAACTAGGTAAAGGTGATATTCTAACAGCACCTCTGCTACCAAGACCTTTTAATTAGTTATTAGTTCCGCATGACTGCTCATTATCAGTTAAAGTCTCTCTTCTTACCTTTAAAAATAATATTCAGGCAATGATGTAATTCCCCATTTCACAACTGGTTGCTCGGTACTGCATTTCAGAAGCATCTGCATTCAGTGGTAGGTGAAAGCATTCCCTATTTACTGTCCATTTCCTTGTCACCTGTTTACCTACTTCAGGTCCCCCAGCTTCTCACTGGAAGTTTACTAGAAGGGGTAGAAAAATCCCGACTATTGTAGAAGAGCTGTGGGACATCAGCTGAGAGCATCATTCTCTCCCAACAGCAGCAAGAAAGACGCAGACACTGCATTCTAAGGCAGAAAGCACGTACACCAAGAGGAAGGCATGTGCCACAAGCAGGTTGACAACTGCTGGTCCATATATCACGTGGCTTGCATAAGTATGGATTTGTACTGGGCATAAAAGAAACTGACAGTGAAGTGCTTCCATAAATCATAGCTATACATTTTATCTGCAATTTGCAAGCAATGCTGATGCTGAGTCAGGGGAGGGGTTTTTTACATAATGGCAAGCCAGTACAGCTTTGCAACAGCTGCTACCTACTGGCTGTCTTGGCAAAACCCAGATGCTTAAAATTTTATAGTCAAAAACTGTTAAACACCCTCTACCTAAGACAAGTATTTACCTTTAGTTCTCTGCTGTGCAGTTTCAACAATCCACCATCTGCTTGAAGCATCTTCTTTGTATCTCTCTGCTTCTCTTTCCCTGGCTCCCTGCTGATAAGCAGCTGATCCAGATCTTTGTCAAGTTTCCTCAACAGACTCTCCTTCTCTGCTATCCACACTTTCTCATTGGCTCGTGCATCAAACTTGAGCTGGAGAAAGTCACGGGTACTCTCATGTAAGAGATTCTGGGTCTTACGGAGTCTGTAAAAAGGGATCCCAGTGGAGTTAAACTCTTTCCTAGTTCCTACCTTAATTTCCCCGGTCATCATTGCAAGTTTGAAGAAGCATGGAAGAAAAAGATAGGTACCATTCCTAATGAGTTTAGCTCTTCTCATCTACTGAGGGAAGTTATATACTTCCAATGAGATTTTTAACATGTAGATGACTCCATTTTCTTCCACACACAACACCAAACAGCTGCATAATTTGCTTTTCTGCCTGCTGCAGGAAGCAAACATACTGAAAGCTAAAATATTTCTGTTGTCCCCCTCTCTTCTCATCTCATGACTACATCATGGTCATTCCCTCACACTCACTTAGCTGTTATAGTTTTGATCTTGTCCTGGTCCCTCTGATGCTGGACCTGGGCTTCCTCCATGTGAATCCGCCTGTCCTCCAGCAGTGCCTCAACCTGCTCCTTGGATAATCGTGTCTGCTGTTCTAGCTGAGCTTGAAGGGCCACTACCTGCATAAAAAGAGACAGTAATAAGTAAGACCTCATAGCAGCTCTGCTCCTGTCCTTGCAAGTTTCTATTAAATTCCAAGATTCAGATCAAAGACTCTACCTGGTAATACCTTTGAAAGTTCAAGTTTTTCAGTTTAATGCTAAGTATTTCAAACAGCTAAAAGATTTTAAGAAAAAGATCATGCTCTAGGCAAGACAGGAATATTATAAGCAGCAATAATAGATCAAAAATACTGGAAAGATTTCACTTGCATCCAGGATGTAACAAATCCTGAAGAATATGCATAGACACTATGCTGCCATCTTCCAATGACATAGTGACATGAAAATACTTAAATTCGAGGAAGGCAGCAAGTCCACTTATCTTGAACAAAAGAAATTACTCAACCAGAATGAATTACTACATGTAAAGGAGATCTAGGGTACAGTCAGGGAGACAAGCTGGAACAAGTAGTTGAAAAATGTGCATCTAGCCTATGAGTAACTCTGAAAACACTTGGTGTGTATTTAGATTATTTTTATGACAATTCTGTATGATGCTCTTGCTCCAGAGTAAATGTTGATAGCTAACTGGCCACTAAGTCACAAAAAAGTCTATCTGCCTTACAAGTTTGCTTTTTAATTTGGTTAATCTTGCTTGACTCATCCTTCCTCATGCTTTACGTGCAGCTTCTGTTATCTTCCCCAGTTGGGGATTTTGTACATTTTACCTTTCATTCTGTCATGCTATCTACACCCCATCTTTCGCTGCAGTCTAGCAAAGGGAACATTTCATTGTACTAAAGCATCTTATCAGGGCTGCCCAATTCCATCTCGGACATGTTGCTTTTGTCAGACTTCCACAAAACAACCAACCCTGAAGATCGTTTGTGGGTTTAACGTAAATTCATAGCCACAATCAAATTATGGGAGATAACTTCAGATACACATTCTGTATTTAAGGGCAACACATTCCAGTTGACATTGCTGGAACAGCTGCTTATGTAAAGTTTCCAGAACCAGATCCAAGTCTGTAAACCTAAGCCTATTTTCATTACAAAGAAATAGCTACGTATAGAATCATAGAATTGTCAGGGTTGGAAGGGACCTTAAAGATCATCTGGTTCCAACCCCCTGCCATGGGCAGGGACACCTCCCACCAGAGCAGGGTGCTCAGAGCCCCATCCAGCCTGGACATAAAAATCTCCAGGGATGGGGCTTCCACCACCTCTCTGGGCACCCTGTGCCAGTGTCTCACCACCCTCATGGGGAAGAACTTCTTCCTAATGTCTGACCTGAATCGACCTCTCTCTAGTTTGAATCCATTCCCCCCAGTCCTGTCACTGTCCCACAGCCTAAAACATCCCTCCCCAGCGTTCTTGTAGCCCCCTGAAGATACTGGAAGTAACTCAGAGGTGGGAATCCATAGGAAGACATGGGGACTGATAAAACTTGCTATGCCTACAGAGCATGTAAGCTGATAGCTTATTTGTCTATCACCATTTCCTGGACAGACAGAAATTATGTCCATTGGTTAGCAAATATTTTTACCTGAAGTAGAAGTGTTTGGTTATCTCTCTGGTATCTCTCAGGACTTTCTGGCTTCTCTCCTTTTGCTGCTGATTTTGAAGTGCTCCTCCTGGTGCCTACTGCAAAAATTTAACAGAAGTAGAAAAGGGTTTTCCAATCTACCTGCAGTACCTTTCCAAGCATAAAATGTGTTCTGGCAAGCCTACAAGAGCAGGGAAAACTTGCCACAGCTATAGTTACAAGGACTTCTAAGAAGTTCTTAGAAGAAGCTGGAAGAAGAGAGTTTCAGAACTTAGGGTGACCACATACTTTTATCCCCAGAACTATCACACCACAGTATTTAGGCAATCTACTCATTTTCTTGGCTCGTATAGAAAGCAAACTTAAGTTTTCTTAAATAAACGATGAATAGGCTGATGAGATCTGCACAAGCATCTAGCCTTGAATAAGTTTTGCACTTGTTTGCTAATTTCAGTCAGTTTGGAAGAGGCAATACTGTCAAAAGGGAAGAATCAGTCAGTAGGCATAGACCCACACTGCAGTTTACACTAAAGGCAGGAAGAGCCCCCCACCTTGGGCTGGCTGTGGCTAAAGGTGTCTGTCCAGTCGGTACGTGCACAGTTCCAGAAAAGCCAGCCCAGGGTCACAGCAGCCTCTGCCTTGGCTGAGCAGATCACAGCCAAGACAGTCAGCTCAGGTTATTTTAAAAGATTTGAGGGAAGCCAAGAGTACCACGTGTATACGTAGGTATACATGAATACTTTTAGGGAATTTAATGAATACCAAAGCATTCATAATATGGAATTATTATGTTATATCGGCCATAAACGCACAGAGAAACAAGTGTCAATAGCTGAGCTGCTGTTAGACAGCTTGGTGTGATACCTGTTCCAGAAGTATCATTTGTTTCATGTGACTCTCTGGATTTA
This sequence comes from Chloroceryle amazona, assembly GCA_027560015.1. NCBI lineage: Eukaryota > Metazoa > Chordata > Aves > Coraciiformes > Cerylidae > Chloroceryle > Chloroceryle amazona. The sequence goes on from JANHFX010007395.1 coordinate 10,079, forward strand.
GCTGTCCTTTGCAGAACAGTAACCTATAGAAACAGGATTAGATATCTGTGCTGAACATCTGACTTCTCCAAAGTTGCAATGGTCAAAAATAAATCTTAAGAGTAAAATGAGATATCCAAAAGAACAGCATTACCTTCTACCACAAGACAAGGAAGACATTTACAAGTGAAATGTCTGCGTTGAAAAGTTTCCTTTATCATGGCTGAGTTTTGCCAATTCTGCCTCTACATTTTTTTATCACCAAAACAATTAGAAAGTAATCCATGCAGCTTTGCTGGATTCATTAGGATGATGACCAGCACCCTCACCAGGAGAAGGGGCATTTTGGGGACAGAGAGGAGAAGAGAAAGGTGAAGATTGTTATTTCCTCCTTTCATACTCCTCCTTGCCTTAGCAAGACAGAGAAACACAAAGCATGATTTATCAGCACATTCGCTCAAGCTACTGAACAAGCCCAGGATAAAAGCTAACTGATAAAACTACTGAGACAACTCAACTGTCGAACCGAAACCCACTTAAAACCATGAGACCATGAGGGAGCAGGTTAGAACCCCAATGCTTGCCTTCAGGTTGATGTTATAGAATAGGCCTATTTTTTCCCCGTATACCAGGGAATTTTAAAGCTTCTGTGAGATTTTTGAACTTCTTGAGCAGTGCAGAGCAACCACAAACAATGCAGCATTATTTCAGCCTTTTTCTGCACCTTATTCCAAGATAAATCCTGTATTCCATCATAGCCTCTGTATGTTCAAATTATTTGATTCATAACTTTAAGTAGGTTCAACTACCTTGCCCTTCATATGCACTGCCATTTCATCAATTTGATGTTATTTCTGAAACATGCAGTACAATATTGCGTAGAGGGAATGGTTCTTCTGCGGACTCCTGCCCAGGAAACTACTGCAGCAGCCTCAACACTGCTTTATTCTTTGCTGAAGGCCAAAGAAACAGGCACTCTGAAATAGCTGATCTTCAAACATTGCACCTTGCTTTGGGATCATTTAACATCTTTTGACTTGCAGGCCGTATCTTGTGTGCAGTCAGCCTCTGGGGTACAGATCTTCATGTCACAATCGAAAACAGAGTCCTACAGAAAAAAAACTTGCCTTATGTGGAGGCTCTTTGTGAAAATACGTAACTTCTCCTTTGTCCATTCCCACTAAAGCCAGGAGATGTTGAATTTTTTTTCTATCCTCCAATTCCCTGGAATTCAAAGAGAGCTGTCAGCACATTACTGTTTTTAGATATGTCAAGACACTGTGACATACCGTCCTAGTTTTCTTGTTAATGCTTACAAGTTTTCAAAACTGTTGCAGTTCTTGAGAATACAGCATTGAAAACAAACTTCTGAAGACATTACCAATGTTGCTGATAAAATAAGGATACCGCTGGCACTGGGGAGCCTTCCTTTTAAATATGACAACTCTACATAGGCTGACAACATTAGCACATGGTGGTAAGCAACCTGCACTCCAGAGTTATAAAATCCTTTCAGATCCTTCATTCAAAACATTGCAAGTGTCCATTGTTTTTAAAGCAAACTACATTAAAGGCTCTATCAGACTTCTCAGCACACTCTTGAAGTGCCAAAATGCACTAACACACATTTTGATTTAAGTTCCTAAAACTTTTAAGATAAAACTTGGTATCACCTACAAATGATCTGAAGAAAGCTGGGAACGCCTTTCCCACTGGCAGCTAGTCTGGAACAGCAGGTTATATTCCAGATCACTAGTGAAATGGCATTAAAAAGGAGTGGCTGTCAACATGATCTCAGAGGGAGGGGGAACTATTTGCTTTTGTATTTTCTATTTGAGCATGGTTTTAGAGCTGAGGGAGGAAGCTTTTGTCAGTCTGCATATTAGCTTTGTGTAACAAGGTTTTGGTAGCATGGGGGGCTACAGGGGTGGCTCCTGGGAGAAGATGCCAGAAGCTTCTCCTGTGTCCAATAGAGCCAGGGCCAGCCAGCTCTAAGACAGACCCACTGCTGACCAAAGCTAAGCCCAACGGTGACAGCAGTAGTGCCTCTATGATATTTAAGTGAAAGAAATGCTGCTGGGAAACAGCAGCCAAAGAAAGGAGTAAGAATGTGAGAGAGAACTCTGCAGACTCCAAGGTAAGTGAAGAAATAGGAGGAGGTGCTCCAAGTGGTGGAGCAGAGTTCTCCCTGCAGCCCGTGGTGAAGACTATGGAGGTTAATGGTGGAGCAAATGTCCACCGGCAGCCCACATCGGACTGGAGCAGGCTCCTGGCAGCAGCTGTGGAGAGCGAAGCCCATGCTGAAGCAGGTGTGCTGGCAGGACTCAACACTCCACATGCTGGAGCGGTCTGTTTCTGAAGGACTGCACCCTGTGGAAAGGACCCACACTGGGGCAATTCATGAAGAACTGCAGCCCGCAGGAAAGACCCACATTGGAGAAGTTTGTGAAGGAGTGTCTCCCACAGAAAGGGCCCCACACTGCAGCAACATAAGAGAGCAGGGAGGAAAGAGCGGCAGAAATGTGCGATGAACTGACCACAACCCCCATTCCCCATCCACCTGCATGCCGCAGGGGGAAGGAGATTGAAAATTCATGACTGCAGTTTGGTCAGGAAGGGAGAGGTTGGGAGGAAGGTGTTTTGTTTTAAGATTTGTTTTTATTTCTCATTACCCTACCCTGACTTGATACATTAATTTTGCCGAGTCTTCTTGCTTATAAGGGTAACTGGTGAGTGATCTCCTTGTCCTATCTCAACCCATGAACCTTTTATCATTTTTTTTTCCTCCCCATGTCCAGCTGAGGAGGGGAGTGACAGAGCAGCTTGGTGGGCACCTTGTGTCTGACCAAGGTCAACTCACAACGGTCTGTTTAAATCAGAACCTCCACATTCAAACTAGCAACTCAGTTCAAATCTGGATCCCTGATGACCTCCTGCTCTTCCTTCTACTACCAAAATAAGAGGATTAATAAGCAGAAACATTTAGCAACCCAACAGATTGCATTCCACCTCCAAGACTGGTACGATTTCATAGGAGCCCTCCCTGGGAAGTGTGACATAATGGCTTCTCTGAATACTCTCAGATCTGGATGAGAAAGAGAATGCAACACATGCAGTTGGTACTGCCAGTGACCCAGCCCCCTGTCAAAGACAGCACACCTGATTTTTAGCCGGTCATTCTCTGAGTAAAGACGAAGGACATGTTCCCTCTCCTGGAAGAGGTAGACTTGCATATCACTCAAGGCCTTTTGCAACTCCACAATCTCCTCTTCTCGCTGATGAACTTCCCATTGCAGTTTGTGCTACAGAGAGAGAATGAGGTACTTGAAATGATACAGAGCATTGGGCAACACATATAAACTTGAAACTGCTTGGGCTCTGAGCCTGGAACTAGTACAGAACAAGTTGAAAGGACTGATTTTATTCTCTCAAAATTTGACCAGGTGAGGGCAGTGTTGGAAAAATTGTTAAAAAATATTTCTCAACAGGAGTTTCAGAACCCTAAGAATCATTATCACTATAGAACAGTCAAGGCCTAAACTAGGCTCTTCAGTTTTCAGTGGCTACACTTCCACATTGGCAGTCAGAGTGGCACAGGTACAGGGAGTCTGACATCAACAAAAACCTCATGGAGCCTCTGTAATAGCACTTACTCTTGAAAGAAACTGCTGAAGAGTAAGCATTAAAATATCCATAAGGTTTAGTAATGAGAAATCTGGCTAGTTACTCAGTTCCATTAATGATTTTCTACCTGGTGTGGAAAGCTAACAAAGCTTTCAGAAGACCATTCCCACAAGAGAAGGCACTGTTTTGGAACGTGCCCCTCTTCTTCCCCCTAAGTTGAATGAAAATAACTTGTACACCACCTATTTCCCAAAGGCTTTCAGGCTGATTCAAGCATGGCCAGTACTCAAGAAGGCACCTCAGTCACCTCCGAAGTGACTGTTCTAGTCCCAAAGGGCCATTCACAATTACAATGACGACTGCTAGAGAGATGTATGCTGTAAGGCATATCAAGCCATTAAATAACAATGATATTCTGTAAGACTTTTTTCCTCTTAAAAGGCAAAGATTTTTAGGGTTTGGAGTCTCTTAAATTTGCATTTATTTGCTGTGTACTGTACTGCTTAATAGCCTATGGCCAAGCTTATGAATGCCATGGCAGCAAATACAAATTAGATCCGTATCTCAAAGCCCATTACATTTGGGCAAGAGAGCACTCATTCTTCACTATGAGAAACAAGGGAAAGAAGTTGGACACCACTGGAACTGAGCATCTAAACTCAGGCTTTAATTAAACCCATAAACAAACAGAAACCAAACACACCCAGAAAGAGCCAACCCACTATGAAGGTATAACCAAAATATAATAACTTAAGAATAGCCGACAGTCACATTTCTGTTTGCGAGGACAGACAGATTTTAGAATCAAACCTTGATGAAAACTACTTCTTAGCTCAGTTTTACTACATTACCGTATCTTAAGACCATCTATGCAGAGTTTTCAGCCGAAGAAAAACACTTAAGAATACATAGCCCATTCAAAAAACTCTTTTCCTAACCTGTTCATCACACGTTTCTTTGTATCTCTCCAGCCTTTTTACCAAATTCTCATGTTCTTCATCAAAGTCTGCAATCTTCTTGCAGTAGTATTCCAGCAGCTCCCTGGAGGGACAGAGAAATGCCAAGTGCTTGTTGATTGAAGGGAGAGGAGTGAAATCCTCCTGACTTGGAGATGGGGAACTAGCGTATCTGGATGAGACATGGGGGGTTGCCAGCCTGAACAGAAACAGCTCCTAGTGACATGTAAGCTTCAGATAATATTAAAAAGTGTTAAAATTTTAACACAGGTTCAATTTCAAACACATTTTAGCTTGTTTGTATACTCAAAGGATGTTATAACAGAGGATGACAGCATTTGGGAGAACCAAAACCTTTGATATCAAACAGCTTGCAGGATTACTATACAGTGGAGATGGGGCCACTGATTGAAAAGGGAGAAAGTAAAATGTTAGGGAAGGAAAGTCTCAAGTTATTTAGTGACAGTGAATGTGGAAATAAGAGAAGGAAAACAAAGCAGAGAACAAAGTGGACAAAAAGTCCATTGCTGTGCAATTAGAAGCAGCAGGCGCTCTAAGAATTAAAGAGTAAGTTGCAATCTATGACAGAATCACTGATATCCAGAGAGAAAAGCACTTTCTAAAGACTGTTGAATAAGGACAATAATTCCTGTTAGTTGATGCACCAGCCACCAGTTTGAGGTGTAGGTCTAGGAATCTACACGCTTTCCTTTCTAGGGTGCTTGGTGTTCTTATCCACATAGCTTGTACACCATTGAGGGTGAAGTAGAAACTGCCAAGTTCTTGAATCTTATGTTAAAGTGCTCGATGGAAAGCACATCAGTATTACCTAAATCAAGCCAAGAATACACATGTATAATGATATGATTTATTTCTCTTTGAAGCAATGTTTACTGCACTCATTTAGTCTGCTCAAGCATGCTCCAAACTAACATCCCACAGAGTTTGGAAGTCTCTTGGAAAGTGTTCTTTCCATTATTTCTGTTGGTCTGACAGACACTTTGATTTTTAAGAATACCATAAGTATCTTTAAATCAAAGAAGCCTCTTTGCTAAAGCATGCTTAACAAAAACACAGTCCAAAATCTGATTCTGGAGTCAGTACCAGAACTTTGATCACAAAGTAATCTGGTAGGTGACACTGAGGGAGCGGTGAACCTTATGGACCAGCTCAGCAAGCCTGCTTATATCAGAATCCCAATGCACTACATCCCCGGACATGTGCTAAGCTCTTTAACTCCTGACACTATAGGGAGGTATTAAATACGCAATAATATGATCATTTCATATTATTCATGTTCAAGAAGCTTACCCATCAGCTGTGCCCAAAAAAAGCCTTACACAGCACACTCGTAAGAGAAGAAAGCAGGTAACATAGGCAGAAAGCAAATACTTTTATTATTGAGCTACAGAACAGCAGAAAGGCGTAAGGAAGCTCAGCAGGCACAAGGGTAGAAAAAACAGTGGCTTACATGAAGCCTGGGTATGGGATATAAACGGAAGAGCTTCGGGGCCAGGGCCCGAGGGCAGTTTCGGCGCAGGGTAGCTAGGGAGGCAGCCCCCACACTACCTTCTGGAGCGAGGGGAGGTCCGCGGAGAACAGTCTGTCGCCGTCATGGGCCGGGCTCCCCACGGGTAGAGGGCAGAAGCCTGGAGTCGGGGCTCAGCTGGGCCCACGTGCTGCCCACGGGTATTCTGGGAGGCTGGCGGAGGTAGAGGCGAGCGGTGGAAACAGGAACTAGGGTGTCTTCCAGGCCCCAATGAAAACGGCCCTAGCCCCGTGAGAAGGCCCTATTGCCACACAACCCAAGGACGAGCTCCCGAGAGCAGCGCGAGGCGGAGAAGGGGAAAGGCCGCAGCCGCAGCCGCCTCAATACCTTCCCACCCGCGAGTTGCCCTAACGGCAAAATAATCACCCCCAACCGGCCCTCCTCAATTTAAACGGCGAGTGGACCCGCCTCCCGCCACCTCCTCCTCCAATCACAGGCAACCTTCCATTACGAGCCTGCTGCCTCTAACCAATCAGTACTCGCGACACAGGCGGCGAGGGGCAGAGGTCGGCCTTGAGGGTCCCGCGCGTGCGCGGTGGCTGCACCGTCTCTCGGGCTGGCGACGAGTTTGGGGGGGGGTGTTGTTTGGGGGAAAGAAATTACGGGGCCTTCGCTTAGTTAACGCTGTTTTTGTGGTGGCAGAGCTTAGGACTCCGGGTAAAAATAAACGCAACCTGTAACTGGGACTCGTTTTATCAACAGCGGCAAAAAAAACCAACCCCAAACATTCATTTGTCTTTGAAAACAACAGGAGAAAACACGGATTGTTTTCCTAACGCCTCTTTAAGAAGTGGACTTGATAAAAAAATAATTATCTAAGCTTACTTAAAATCGAGGTCCTTCAGGTTAATTTTCTCAAATAAGAGGAAAGAGGAGGGTAGATTATTTTCTGGTCTGCTGTTATCCTTTGGCTACCTGCTCTTTCCACTTCTCATAAAGAAAAAAATAATATTCACTATATATACAATTATATATTGTAAAAAGGGCTGAAGTCTTCTCTTAGGGAAGTGCTAAATGCTTCCAGCTAACCAAGAAGAATAAAGATGGACGTGAGGCACACGAGTCAGGGCAAGGCCCAGTGTTTCAGAGGCCAACAGCCACAGCAGTACAACAGTCATGGGGAGGCCGAAGAGGTACTGAGTGAGTCCTTACCTTGGGGGACTTTGGAATGAAAATATTCTGTATGGGGAGAAAAATCAGCAGAGGCTGAGGGATGGTTGTGGAGTATGTTGCTTAGCTTTGTTATTAATTAAGGGCCTGCACCTTGGGTTGGGGCAATCCCTGGTATCAACCCAGGCTGGGCTGTATCAAAAGATGCGTGGCCAGCAGGTCAAGAGAAGCGACTCTGTCCCACTGCTCTACTCTAGACCAGCTGGAGTGCTGTCAGCTCTGGAGTCCTCAGCAGAAGAAAGGCAGGGACGCATTGGAGCAAGTCCAGAAGAGAGCCCCAAAAATGATGAGAGGGCTGGAGCAGCTCTGCTGTGGAGAAAGGCTGAGAGTTGGGGTTGTTCAGCCTGGAGAGAAGGCTCCGCGGAGATCTTACTGGGGCCTTCCAGCACTTAAAGGGGGCCTGTCAGAAAGATAGGGACAGACGTTTTATCAGGGCCTGTTGGGACAGGACAAGGGTGGACAGTTTGAAACTAAAAGGGGGAGATTTAGACTGGAGAGAAGGGAGAAATGTTTTCCACGGAGGGTGGGGAGTGCCTGGCCCAGGCTGCCCAGAGGTGGTCACTGCCCCATCCCTGGCACCATTCCAGGTGAGGTTGGCTGGGGATCTCAGCACCCTGCTATAGTTGAGGATGTCCCTGCTCACTGCAGGGGGGTGGCCTGGATGACTTTGGCAGGTCCTCTCCAACCCAAACCAGTTTGTGATTCTACAAATGACTTGTGACCAGACTTGTGAGATCCTAACAGAGTGGCAGCGAGAGGGACCGTCTGGGCCAGAGAGGGTGGGGTGCCACCAGAAACCTTTGACTGGCCTCAGCACCCCGGCTCTGAGATCAAACTCCAGCGCGGCCAGCACAGGGGCCGGTCAGGGCCACAAGCAGCGGCCGTCCCGTGAGGCGCCCACCCGACGGCCCCGCTGCCGGCCCGGGCCTGGCTCCACTCTCCGCCCCGCCCCGCCGACTGCCCAGGTTCAAAAGCCGAAGATAACAACGCGCCGAAGCCGCTGGGCACCGGCTGCCGAGAGGCAGCACCCGAGGGCTGGGTGGGAAGTGGGGGCAGCGTCCGGCGGCCCCTAGGGCCTTGCGGCGCCCAGGGCCCAGCGGCTGCCGGAGGCGGGGCCTGTGACGGGGGCGGGGCTCCCGGGCCTCCTCCTGACGTCCGGCTCAGACAATGGGCAAAACGGCCCTTCAGCACCGGAAGTGAATGGCTCGAGTTTCGTCGCACATTCCTCCGCGGCGGAAGTGGAGACGACCCCGCCCACTTCGGTGCTTCGATCCCCTCCTTCCCCGGCCGCCTCGGAGGGTGTAGTGCGGGGCGACGGGTGAGGCAGTCTCTGTCTTGGGTCTGCCGGAGAAGTGTCTGCGGGAGCGGCGGTCCTGGAAGGTGGCCGGTTGCTCGGCGATGAAGCCGCCTCGCCGTAAGAGCGGCAGAGGGACTACTTTTTGAATCGGAAGGCAACAGCTCCGCCTCTTTCCGGGGGAGGGCTCAAAACGAGACGCGTAACTTCC
>JANHFX010007396.1:0-11586 GCA_027560015.1 Chloroceryle amazona
CCACCAAATAAACAAACAAACAAAAAACAAAATTAAAAAAAGAAAGAAAAAACAAACAAACAAACAAAAACAACACAGCATAATGACATTTTTTTGTGGGCAGGTATTAACCACAGGAAAAAATAAACCTAAACAACAAAACCAAACAACAGTACTTATACAACTGAATAATACATATTCAACTGAAGTGAGTGGGTATACGGATATAATTAGTTTTAACCATAATAAGCATTTTTAATGCAAGAAGCCTGACTATAAGAAAATTTTCAGTCCAACACAGGCTGTCTGCACAAATGTGACATTTTGTGCCAGTAAATTCCAAGGACACTCTTAGTACCTCCAGCTGGTACTTTAACTGTGAAAGTTTACTGAGCAGATTCGTATAAGCATAGAATCATGTAATATCTCAAGTTGGAAGGGACTTATAAGGATCAGCAAGAGTCACAGAGCACTGGAACAGGCTCCCCAGAGAGGCTGGGGAGTCTCCTTCTCTGGAGATTTTCAAAACCCACCTGGATGTGTTCCTGTGTGACCTGTGTTACATTATATGATCCTGCTCTGGCAGGGGTTTTGGACTTGAAGATCTCCAAGGTCCCTTCCAACCCCTAACACCCTGTGATACCTGTGATCAAGTCCAAATCCCTGCTCCTTGCAGAACTACCAAACGTTAAACCATACAATGAAGAGTGCTATCCAGATTTCTGACAGGCTTAGTGACATGACAACCTCCCTGGTCCATCTGTTCCAGTGACTGAACACCCTCTCAGTGAACACTTTCCTAATGTCCAACCTGAAGTTCGCCTAACACAGCTTCATTGCCATTCCTTGCTGGTCACCAGAGAGAGATTAGCACCTCCCCTTCCACTGCCTGCCTTGACAAAGTAGACTGTGATGAGGCCACCCATCAGGCTTCTCTCCTTCAAGCTGAACAAACCAAGTTACCTCAGCCACACCTCATAAGTCTTGTCCTTGAGGTCTTTCACCATCTTAGTTGCACCCCTCTGGAGATAATCTAAGATTTTGATGTCCTTCTTATACCGAGGCACCCAAAACTGCGCATGACACTCATGGCGTGACCACACCCACGCAATGCAGAGTGGGACAATCAACTCTTTCAATTAACTAGCAATGCTGTGCTTGATGCACTCCAGGACACTCTTTTGACTGCCAGGGCACACTGTTGACTCATGTTCAATTTGTTATCAATCCAAACCTCCAGTTCTCTTTTCATGGGGCTGATCTCCAGCCTCTCATCCCCCAGTTTGTACATATAGAGGGATTACCCCATTCTAGGTGGAGAATTTTGCACTTGCTCTTGCTAAGTTTTATGTGGTTGGTGACTGTCCAGCTTTCTAGTGTACCAAGTTCTCTCTGTATGGTCTCTCTACTCTTGAGGGATTTCACAGATACTCCTAATTTAATATCATTGGCAAACCTACATAATGGACATTTGACTACTGCATCCAGATCATTTATAAAAACACTAAAGAGCACTGGCCCTAGAATTGAACCTTGGAGAACCCCACTGATGACTGGCTACCACTCTTTGAGACCAACATGTCAGTTAATAGTTCACCCAACATATTATGGTCTTGTTTGATTTGGAGACAACATAAGATTGTATAGGAACATGAAACATTTTAGAATTTTCAGCATCATAAAAGCAGAAAGGTCAAACCTAGTCTTTTAAATGCACAGTTATCATTAAATATTCTGCTGGGAGCTCTGTGTCTGCTGATTTTCAGTATTTTTTTCACAGAGGGAATGTGGTTAAAACAGAATTCAAGAAAGAAGGCTGTTGAGTTTGTTTTCTTTTTGGTTTGTTTTTTTTTTTTTAAGGAAAAGTGAATGGTGTAATGCCTTTCTTTGCTGAAAAAATAAGAGTACACAACAAATGAATTGCTATAAAGATGCATGACTGCAGTTTATTGTAAAACAGTCCCTGATAAACAGCTCATATGTGTGTGTGCATCATTTTCCATTACATTTAACTTAAGCGCGAAAGTGAAAGGTTCATCTTGCCTAAACCTTATTTTAGCAGCAAGATTGCTTGATCTAATAAAAAATTTTACTTTGTCCCAGCAGTATTTTCTAATTAGTAAGTCAAATGAACTCTAGGGATTTTCAATATCTATTTTCCTTTCATATTATACACATACGTCATTTATACAATGTTTGCATAAGAAACTAGAAAATAGAAAAAACTCCACTCATGTTTTCAATCCTAGTTACAATTATATATATATATATATTCATTACATGGGTTTTGGATATTTTTTTCTTGTCACTTCAGGTTAGTCTTTTTCTTAAAACATCCTGATCTAGCAGATCCTTCAGTGCAATTGGGCAATCATCAGAAGCAGTGTATGTTACAGAGAGAACAGAGGCAGTTAAGCATCCAACATTTAATGTAATCCACCAGTGTAGGTAAGCAGACTCTTAGCTGACATCCATCTATCTAATAATATGCCATCATTGTAATAAGCAGAGAGTAGTTAAGGAAAATGCTGCTTTGCTATTTTGCAACATTCTACCAAAATCCATTAGCCCAGTTTTCACTACTAAACTCATTGTATTGAGGAATACATTGTACATTGTTATTTAAAATTTTTATGGTAAACGTTGTAAATATGACAAGTTAATTCATGGATTCTGGGATAAGTCGAACATTAAATGATGAAATTCCCAATTTGTTTGCACAAAACATGAAAAATTACTTCACTTAAGAGTCCTGTTTGAATAATTTGTTCTTCCAGAGATTTTCATTAAATCAGGATTGTCAGAGTAAATAAGCTGTTTTCCATTTCCAAAATAGTATGTTCATGAGGATTAGCTGGTTAATAAACATGAGAATTCTGACAGGGTACATATATAGAAAGGCAGTTCAAGAGAATAAGAGGAAAGTATTTTCTTATTTCTTTCTTGGGCTTTTTTGTTTGTTTGTTTCTTCCCCTTATTGGGAAAGATAAAGGTATCATGTTTAACATGGATAGTAAATGGATTTCCAGTATCTGAGGTCTTGTGAGAGTTTTTGTTTTGGCAGATGATAGATATGGAATGGAGTAGGTATATGAATCTGTGGAAAATATATGATCCAATAATGCGCGTAGTTATGAAAAGAAGTCTAATGTGCATTTTCCATGAATGTATGCTTCATCCTTATCTTTTTACAGAATGAAAAATTGTTGCATTTTAATTTAAATATTTTAGTTACATTTTAATCTTTTTGCTTTGGAATTTCCTATAGTAACTTAAAAGCATTTGCCTCAGCAGACTAGCAACTGTCATCTGTTGAAAAAAAAAAAGTATCTGAATGTCTTTTCATTAAAGACAGACAAGAAAGGGATTCAGTGAATCTACATGTGTTGCTGTAACTCAAATATACTCAGAGGAACAGAGGTTAATTATTCATTTATTCTTGTGTCACTTTATTTTGTACATTTTCACTATGATTGTGTCCTGTTCCTTTTGGTTAACAGAAAACAGCAATGTAGATGAAGAGACTATGAAGGCAAACTCCCAGGGGTTCACTGGATGTCTCTCTTCAGTGCAGTTCAATCACATTGCTCCTTTGAAGGCTGCACTATACCACAGCAGCTCAGCCCCCATCATTGTAAAGGGACACTTCACTGAATCCAACTGTGGTACTTTAACTGGAGCTGACTCAACATCAAGTGAAACAACCCATCCATTTGCAGGTAACATATGGTTATCACTTGTTCTGATCTCTGAAGCAAAATCTAAATAGAGTACTCATGACCTGAATCACAATTATCTTTATCCATGTGGGTTAACATCTCAGGAGTAGTTTGAAAAATAATTCTCTTTTATAGGTACTTCCATCCTTTTCTTTAGCTTTTTCTTCTAAATGTTTACATTTATCTCTGTAAAGTATCATCTACATCAGTTTTTTTCTTTGTATGCTTACAGACCCACATTACTGCCACTGTACCATACTGTACATGAGCTGTAACTATGTGAGAATTTCTTGAAAACCCTTCTATTTCTCTGCCACTTTTTTTTTTTTTTTTTTTTTTTTTTTCCTGCTGCAGATAATTCTGGACCACTAGATGAGGGAGAGCCCTTAGCTAATGCAATCAGAAGTGACTCTGCAATTATTGGAGGTAATAGGGACTATAACAACTCCACGAATCTTTTTTTCTATTAACTTTCAGTGATGACTTGAAGTCAGTTTAGTTCTCTGTGCATAAGAAAATCAGTAAAAAGGCTTCTTTTTTATTGCTAGTGGTAGAGAGACAAAAATCAAGGATTTTTTAAAAATGCAATCAATAGCTCTCATATTTTCTCATCACCTACATTTCTGCCATTAGTGTTTCTATACATTGAAACAGTCTGCTGCAACACAGGGCACTAAGAACCTGTTTTCAGCCTGCTTAATGCTACTGTCTATGACTTAAAAAAGTACTTGGATATGTTATGGCAAATAGCTTATATTTAAGAAAGAATGATCCTTACTAATTAACTATGCCAAGAAATACATTTTGCTACACAATCAAGTTCAAAAGCTTCTCTAACAGATTTGAGCAACACATATTTTTCTTGAGAAAATGGGGTCTAACACTGCTTAAGGCAATATTCCTCAATGGAAATCAATGTAATTTTGGACAGACTGTCACTTGCATTGTTTAACAGCTTAAAAATAAAATACATGATAAAATAATAACAAAAGACAGTTATCATTGATTTGAAATACCATTTATCCTCCATTTTCTTACTACTTCTTTTGGCTATGTTCATCAGCTCAAATAGAAGTACAAATCATTATATACAAACTTATACAAACTTTTTTCAAAACACTTATTTTTAACAGAAGAATAGAGAAAGAACAGTTAAATTTCTCCCGAAGTAGATATGTTGACAGTCCCTTTACTTTATATGCCTATCAGAATAAATATGGTATAAAGCTTAGGATAGATGTCTTGTGCTTGAAGCACAGGACAGATAATCAGGGTATGAAGGTTCCATTACTGTTTTTTTCCAACCAACTGTGCTTAAGAGCTATCTCTGTTGCAGTGGGGAAACCTACCAGTTCTGTCTCTTCAGCAGGAATGAAGAGTACTCAAGTGAGCCTGAACAGGGAGAGATTGGGATTGGGGACCCTCAGGAGAATTTCAATCCCTGTCACTGGTATTGGAGCAAGTGTATAGCTATGTCAGATTTTATTTATTTATTTATTTATTTATTTTCCTTTAAAGGAATAATATTATCTCCAGTGACAATCTTCCTCTGTAAAAATTTCTGGTGATATTTATTCACTTTGGAGAAGGTGAGGGAAGGAAACTTGTTTTCACTCATGAAAATGATATTTTCACAGTGTAATTCACTGTTTCAATTTCCATTAACTACTTCAAAAGAAAGAGGGCAGGGGGAGGGAAAAGTCATCCCCTCCATCTTTTAAATTCTGAATAGGTTTCCTTTCTAAGGGTTTTAAAAGCCTCAGCAGACAAATGACATAGTGGATTTGGCAGAATAAAGCTGCTAAGGCTTCTCACTTAGGATAAAAGCATTTAGATCTATGGAAGTTGGAGTTAAGAACCTACAGTCACCTATCTGTCTGACATTTAAATAATAATACCTGCTATGGTCAGTGCCTGCTAACAGAACACTACATGGTCAGTGATCTTTAGCACAGTAGTGCTAAAGATACTTAAAAAAGATGTAAGAAAACCTAGAAGCTTCCTTGCTTGTAAAGTGATATTTATATCTGTAAGGTTTTATACACACAAACTGAGAATTTTACCACTGAATTTAGTGAGATCAGAATTTGAAAATATGCTTTCTTGGTTCTACATTTCTATCTTTGTCAAAAATTGCTTTCTCTTTCAAAAGATAAATATTATTTTACACAAGTATCTATACACAAAGATTATTTTACTTACTAGGTAATCTGGTGTGGATGTGGATTTTTAAGTGTTCTACCAACAAAGTAATTTTGGAACTTCAAGCTACAATAGTTACAGTCTGTTAAAAATAATAATAACCTCACAATTTTCTTGTTATTAAACGCATTTGGGAATATGCACTCCATTTTTTCCATTGCTTAACTCTGGTTGTTTAGAAGTCTAAAGCAAGTCATGCAACACTTTTCTAATGCAAGTATGCTGAAATGAGTTTAACAGAGAACTGTACAAATTCAGCTACCTCAAACAAGGCAAGTTTATAGACAAGCCCTTACAGAAAGCATGTACTCTGACTGTGAAAAAAAGGTATAATGGTTCTATTTAATCTAAATAAGATCAAGATTTACACAGAGTCTAAACCAGAAAAGATAACACACAAAAAAGATTAGATTCCTACCATTAAGGATGGCTGCTTATATTAGTGAATGAAAAAAAAATGACAAGTGGTGAATTTTGGATGGTCTGTTTTTATTTACAGCTCTAATAGCCTATGTATTTTTACTGTACATGCAGTAGTGGCCAGGTTATCAATCAGATTATTCCCTCAGCTAGTACAGTTGAGCCATGGCATTACAACTGTTTCCAAGACTATTCAGTAGACTTTTTTCCTCCCTGCAACATAGTCTTGTGTTCTGCCTTTTTGAAGGGCACTTTCTGCTTTCATTGTGTTTCATTTCTCCTCAAATTCCTCTCCTGACCAGCCTCTGACTCATTATCATGAGGGTGTAAGACCATCATGAGAGGATGAAGGAGAAAGAGTGGACATGAGATGGAAGTTTGTAAGGTCGTGCTTATCTCTGTGGGAAGTATCTTTTTCCTTACTGCCCTAATCTGCTGTGCTAGAAGCCATAAATGAAAACAAATAGTTCCCTTTAAAAGTGTCCATTCCTTTTAGTCTCTTATGTGTTAGGTATGTGGCACATAAGGTACCTCATAAGTCCCCTATATAAAGCTTATGCTCCTGCCCCTTTATTCTCTAACCAAATAGCTAGAACACCATATTGCAGGTGGTTGTACTAAGGATGATTTTACCATAAAAACCTACCAGATAGGGCTGTAGAAGCTGTTGGAAAAAGAAGTTTGCTCACTATCATCTGTATAGGCAGGGAACTTACTCACTCATGAACCCAAGGTCACGTAGTCATGCAAAGTAAAACACACCCAGATTGTCAGAACAAGTGTCACAAACCTGAACGGAGTCAAAATTATTTCTCCTTGAACATGAAGTGAGCCTTGATTTTTGTATTTTAACCAGTGTCTATACATTATTATGATGCAGGTACAGAAATGTGAGCCCTAGCTAATGTAGATCATGAAAACCTCTTAATCCTGTTACATAGCAAAGGCAGTCAAATGGGGTTGTGATTGTCTTCTGTGAGGCAGAATAAACATTGGAATTCCTGTCCCATGTGACCTATTGATAAGTGGCTATAAATACTGGCCAATTTCCACTGCAGTCCCTGTGATGAATTTGTGTACATTTACATGGTCATCGTGGTCTGAACTAATTTGCTTGGATTACTGGATATGAATTGGACTAATTCTGTACAAACATTTTTATTGCAAAGGGTCTGAAGCTTGAACTTTGTGGTGTACATAGGAAAAGCTGACAGAGGACTTGGTTCAGAATTCCATATTGGTATGTTTTTCCTCACTGTTCTGCTTTGTCTCAGCTCTCCAGATTCTTTCTGGAGAATCATTGGAGCAGTGATAGGAAAGCTGACTGGCAGGTGAGAGCTGCTGATGGTACATGTGTTCCCTTCCATCCTGGTGACATGTGGCTTGAGAAATGGTCCTGAGTGACATGAATAACAGGAATGACAGGAAAGGGAAAGTACTTAGTCCAATACTTACAGTATCTGGGGAAAAAGAGAAAGTCATAGTAGTTCCCTTTGTGCCATCCCATTGTCTAGCAGGAAAGACCCTGAAGAATAACTCTTCAAATGTGCTGTGGCTTGAGTTCCCAGCCTGGCAGAGAAATAGGAGCTAAGTCCCCTATTGGTCTCCATTCAAATTTTTCAAAGACTATAGTATTCCATGGAATATTTTTTTGGTATTAGTGTGTAAAATTTCAAAACAATTACTATGAAGTTTATATTACAGTTCTGTTTCTGTTTTGAAAGGAGCTATGGCTTCTTATTTCCTGGACTTCCATGCCACTCCCTCCATTATGTGATGGACTCTTTCCTTCTTTGCCCTGCTCTCTGGCCCATTGAGTTACTGTCTGTCCTTTCTCTTGACTTTTTTCTCTTTTCTTCCCCTAGGTGTGATAGCAGTTGTGATATTCATCCTACTTTGCATCACTGCCATAGCCATACACATTTATAAAAAAAAAGGCATATACTCAAAAAATGAGGCAAAAGGATCTGAAAATGAAGATAGTGCAGAATCTGCACTGAAAAGTGAGCTCAGCATGCAAAACACAGCCAGTGAAAATCAAAAGGAATACTTCTTCTGATTGGCATTCATGATTTAATTTAATATAACAATTTGTCAGTCTGACTTTCTCGCTAAGCCAGGGGCTCTCAATGGACAGAAAAAGCTCTTGCACTCTACAGTGCATGCAATGAATTTGGGACTTATTATATTGCATATGTTCAGTTTCAGCGATTGCTATAGGGGGCCTCTTTAAATTACATGCATTCCTTAGCTATTATACCATAAATGCATTTCATGTAACAGTGAATTAGATATTGTAACCAATTTAATTGTTGGTAGTTT
Source organism: Chloroceryle amazona (assembly GCA_027560015.1). Taxonomy (NCBI): domain Eukaryota; kingdom Metazoa; phylum Chordata; class Aves; order Coraciiformes; family Cerylidae; genus Chloroceryle; species Chloroceryle amazona. Next base: position 8,643 of record JANHFX010007396.1, read on the forward strand.
CCAACTGTTCTGATGTGACTTTCTGCAACTGAAGTTTAACGTACATACTGAACATGATATTTGAATGGGAAAAATGTTATAATTCCTATCCTTTAAAATTTGATTCTTGAGTTTTGTTCAAGGTGAATTCTAATATTTTGTCTTACTAAAGGAATTCTGTTGTGTTGCATTATAGTGATCCCTCTCACTTGCTCAAAGTGAAAATGCCTTTTGAACTATTGGCTGGTGTCAGCATCTGTCTGTGAGCCATGGAGTTTGGTGTCCAAAACAAACTGTATTTCTTTGGCCTGGGATGTGACTAATATCATGCTATTCCTTCTTTTTGGCAAGCCTAACAGTACTTAAAAATGAAGAATGTAAAATATATTTAAATTCTGTAAAATCTCTTTTGCAATAGGTTTTCACTTATGATTAATAGCACCCAGAGACTCACGCACACTCTAAACATTTTAAATAAAATTGGGATCACAAAAGGCGAGATATTTATTTTCTTGGACAGATCAAGTAATATATTAAGAACAATTAAATTATCTTGAGTAAAAACATTAAGAGATGATCAAGATTATTGTCCCTGGAAATCAGTTATGCTTCTTCTGACAAGAAGTAATGTTCTGTGCACTATCTGGGATGTATTCTCTGAAAACATTGTATCTGTGATCTGCTCCAGACCTTAAGATTGAGTTGCTCTGTATCATAGAAATTATTTATGATAATTGTAATAGAAATAGGGAATTTAGAGTCTAGCACAGCAGCTGCTACTTGAATACTTTTGCTCGTCACCCTTAATAGTACCTACTATAAATCGATGAGGTAAAGTCTAGTCATACTACTCAAAATTAAATAGGTACTTACTTTGACAGATTAAATGAGAGAGGTCTATAATGTTGTATAAGTAAACAATCATGTATGAAGAGTAGATTAAAGTTATCTTCTGAACGGAAGACTGTAAGATTGCTTTTGCCACCATAGGGTATCTGAAATATGTATGTGGCCTGGTGGAAATGTCACAACTTCTACAGAATCACAGAATTTACTAGATTTGAAAAGACCTTTAAGATCATCTACGCCTCTCTACAACTTCCTTTCAGATGGTATGAGTCTTTTGGAAGAGACATCTGGGAATTAGGTACAATATCCCAAGGCATGGAAAATGGCACTAGACACTAGTATTTAGGCAACTGACCCCCACACAAAGGATTTTTTTCATTTTCCCCAGGCAGAAAAGAATTAGGAACTCTGGGCCATTGTAGACTTGAGTGTAAAATTTAAACAGCATTCATAACTAATTTACATCTGCTCTCATCAAAAACAATGATAACAGTCATTGCTTCCCTCCTGTTTCAGTGAGGAGAATCAAAGCTAGACCATAGACTGTGACATCTGGAAAATATTTATCATAGACAACCAAGAACATTATAAATATATGAATACCTGACATAGTGTATATTTCTTTACATAAATTGTAGTTGAAAATATAAACATCTATCAAATACTGTCTTTTAAAGCTTATTTTCTCTCACCAGTTTCAGTTTCTGTTTTCAGAATTCTGCAGTTCCTTTTCTGCTTCCTCCTGTACAGCTTTACTTCATTTTTAGGAACTAATTATTTCCTTTTTTGGTACCTGGAGGCTCTGCTATCAGAAATTGTTCAGATTGAGATGCACTGCTTTCCTGTTAACATTTTTTGAAATCCTGTGTGCATCTCTGGTAGATCAATCAGGCTGAGGACCCAGGATCAAGAACTGAATATCCATATTGTGTATATGTTAGTGTATTTGCTGATACAGTTTGTTCCATGACAATAGGTCACCTTTGGAAATGACAGAACATGGTGAGGGAATGATACTGGCTTGTTCATGATAAGTAATATGGATGAGAATACTCTGTTTAGTGGATGGAGAGTGAAGGAGGTGAAAGTCTCACAAGGGTCATGAGAAGATGATCTTGAATTGTTACCTTTGCTACTTAAGACTCTTTCTGTCTAGGTAATTAATTTAAAGTGAAGTTTATGACTCCTCCTTTTCAAGGGTCTGACCTAAATTACATTGAATTCAAGAGGAGTCCTTTCATGGACATTTCTATAACTCAAAACTTCTGCGTTTCAAGAGGCTTTCTCTTCATGAGATAGCTATACCAATGTCCACATTTTTATGTCACTTTTATCCACAAATCTATTGACAGTGATGAGTCTTAGTCAACTTCATTTTTGTCAGCATGGGATGTAGTAACCATATGGGACAAAAGTTGCCTGACAGTATTGATTATAATACATTAGATCACTAAAATGGAGAGTTACTCATATACTAAACTAACAAAACTTTAGGGAATATGCACACCAGGATGAGGTAGAAGTATGCAAATCTAACTTTTTAATCCATTGTTTTTACTTCTATCTCCTTGTTAACGTGTCTGGATGGAGAGAATCTCTTTTCCATTACTTCATATTCTTCCAAATAATTATTTTCCTTCGCTATTTATTTTAATTTTTAAAAAGCAAGAGGAAGGGAAAAGATGAATAAAATCCCAATTTCTCAGATTAATTAAAAAAAAGGGGGAAAGGGCATGAATGCCTGTGTGAATAGTGCATTATTTCATTCAAACACCTTTTAAGAGATTTTATCATGTAAAGAGGGAAAAACAGAAATGGATTTTGTTGAATGTACACATATCTGCAGATTTGTAGCATACATAATTACATCTCTCTGAAGGTTCAAATACTCTTTTTCACTCATTGGAAGAGTGATCATGTATTGGTCAACTGAATCCGAAAAAGACAGGTTCATAGTCAATGAAGCAGCATTTTCCATTACTTGCTGCATTTCCATGGGTGCAAAAAAAATGGTGGCACCAGAGTGTGCTACAAAATCATAAAACAGTGTGTTGTCCCATTTCGATTCTCTATTACAGTGTGTTAATTTTCACCTCTCTGTTAATGAACACTTTTC
>JANHFX010007398.1:0-31724 GCA_027560015.1 Chloroceryle amazona
CAGAATTTTATAACAGTAAACAAAAGCAAATCCATTTAATAGAAATAACTGCAATTATATATAATTATTAAAAAATTCCAAAGTTCATTACCATTTCATATCCAGAGAATATTAAACATTTTAAACCTATTTTATGTCTATTCCTATCCCCAGGAGGAGCTGTCCAATGTCAACCTCTCCAAGTTCCGCAAGATCCAGCATGAGCTGGAAGAAGCCGAGGAGCGGGCGGACATTGCAGAGTCGCAGGTCAACAAGCTCCGAGCAAAGAGCCGTGAAATTGTCAAGAAGGCAGAAAGTGAAGAATAAATATCTCCAGTGATGAGAACTGAAATTGAGAGATTGCACAAAAAATTAAATTCTATGACTTTGATTTTGTAATCACTGCTTAGTCCATCAGTCTCTAGATAATTAATATCTAGATAATAAAAATTGTAGAGATTTACCCATAGAAATAATCAGAAGTTCACTGTTGTATTTTAAATGTTCTCCTGAATTCTTATAGGCTTAAATTTTTCCTTTCTTATGCAAATACATTCAACTAAAATTCTTGCTTCAGGTATTTTCAAAATGTTTCAGACACTACTAAAGTGCTCTAACAAGACACCCTGCTTGATTCTCACCATGAATTTCATCTAAGGTTTGCTAAAGGGAGAAAATTATTATTTCTTTGCAAGGAAATGTATATAACCCTTATAATTTCTGCTTTAGGAATACAATAGATTTCAACTCAAAGGTTCTGTCAAAAGAATAAGAATTCATTTCATGTTCTGCTAATCTAATCTAATCATTGATTATTTTGTTGGTTTATTTTTATTGGTTTATTTACAGTAAGGGTTTTTTTTCAGGTTAAACCTCTTCAGTTCTTAAAACTGCTTTGACACACAGTTTAGAGGACATTTAGACCTAAATTGAGATTTACTTTCAAGTGCTGTTCAAGAAAGCAATGTGCAAACCAACATTCCAAGGACAGTACAACCAGCTACCTCCCATAGCTGTTCATTCTCTATATTCTGTTCCCAAAAGTCCCCTGAATCTTCTAAGTTGGTCAGGCAACCACTTAGCTCCCATGTAGTCTCCAGGGTAAATGCAGATAACTTTGCCTAGGTTGGCCTCACTCAAAATGTGGGTTTTCATTCTTTGTAGATATTAGCATACAGCAGAGAATCTATGGTCATCTCTTTGAAAACAAGGAGAAAAAGGCATCGCTTTCTCTATCACAACCTAATACTCAGAGCACTTGTCCTTCCCCAGTCTGAAGACATTGAACCATTGACACCTTCTCTGTGTGTCATCATATTCCACCTGGAAATAAGACAACTGAGAAGTGAAATGAATTATTTCTGTTGAAGATGCACTGGTATGCCTGCAGGAGTAAAAAAACCTAATTACCTGCAATGAAAATATCAAAATGGTCTCCAGGATAATAGAGAAAATACTCATCTGGGAAAAGATTGACTGCATTTGGTAGACCCATTGGCATTACTGAATGGCTGGCACTTCACTAGTGTTACATGGACCTGCCCAGCTCCGTTTTTGATTTGTATGATGATCTTGATGACTTGTCAGAGTTCCCAAGCACCAAGAAAATCCAATTATCTTCATTTTGAATTAAAACTTTCTTCCACCATTCACATCTTCTCAGATGTCATATCACCTTCTCCTTGTCATGGTTAATTGTTAATTGGACAATGTTAATTGGACAATGAGACTTTAGTACTATCTGCTGTATTTTTAAGAAGTCCAGTGCAGAAGGCTATGATAACACAATGTAGTTACTATACTTGGAGCAGATTTTATTTGTAGTTTTTACATTTGCTGCCTTCTGAAAGGAGTGATCTAGACCACAACTCATCTGCAATTTGGCATGAGACAACAGTCTCATACTGACCTTACACCATTGTACTTAGAGAATCATAGAATAATTGAATTGTTTTTGTTGGAAAGGACCTTTAAGATCAAATCCAACCATTAACCCAGCAATGCCAAGTCACCACTAAACCATGTCCTCAGCACAACATCTACATGTCTTTTGAATACCTCCAGGGTGTGGACTCCACCACTGCCCTGGGCACCGTGGGCCAGGGCTTGGCAACCCTTTTGGGGAAGAAACTTTTACGAATGTCCAACCTAAACCTCCCCTGGTGCAACTTGAGGCTGTTTCCTCTTGTCCCATCACTAGTTATTTGGGAGAACAGACCAAGCTCCACCTCACTACAACCTCCCTTCAGGTAGCTGTAGAAGAGCAATAAGCCAAGAGCAATTTCCCAAGTCCCTCAGCCATTCCTCAGAAGACTTGTTCTCTGGACCCTTCCTCAGCTTCATCACCCTTCTCTGGACATGCTCCAGCTCCTCAATGTCTTTCTGGGAATGAGTGGCCCTAAACTGAAGCCAGGATTTGAGGTGCAGCCCCACCAATGATGAGTAAATAGAGCCACACACTGCCCTAGTCCTGCTGGCCACATTTTTGCTGATACAAGCCAGGATGCTATTGGCTTCTTGGCCACTTGGGCACATATTCAAATGTTCATATTCAGTCAGCTTTTGAACAGCAGCCCCAGGTCCTTTTCCACCACGCAGTTTCCAGCCACTCTTCCCCAAGCCTGAAGCATTGCAGGGGGATGTTGTGATCCAAGTGCAGGACCCAGCACTTGGCCTTGTTGAACATCATATGTTGGCCTATTGATCCAGTCTGGCCAGATCCCTCTGTGAAACCACCCTACCCTCAAGCAGATCAATACTCCTGCTCAATTTGGTGTCATCTGCAAACTTACTGACGGTGCCTGAATCCCTCACCTGGATCACTGATGAAGATATTAAAGAGAACAGGCCCCAATACTGAGCCCTGAGGAACACAACTTGTGACAGGCCACCAGCTGGATCTAGCTCCGTTCACCACAACATTCTGGGCCCAGACAGACAGTTCTTCACCTAGCAAAGAGGTGAAAAGCCATCCAAGCCATCAGCAGCCAGTTTCTCCAGGAGAATGTTGTGGGAAACAGTATTATAGGAATGTTGTGGGACTACACCATATTGCAGGCTTCAGACCTGATCATCATTATAAATGGTTTGCCAGTCATTCAGACCCATCCCATTTCATCTTAAAAAAAAAAAAAAAAGTTATTAAGCTTGCTAACCATGAAGTGCTTAGGAAAAGACAGAATGATGACCAGTGTTCAGAGTACCACAGTGATTTCTAATTATGTATTAGGTTATATAACCCTTAATTGTTTCCCACAAGTCTAATTCTTCATTTGAGACACATGAAAGACAGCATTCAGTGACTGAGAGATATTTGGTAATTTTCCCCTTTTGTTTTCTGTTTAATAAGCAACATTCAAACCAAGCTTGAAGATGGAAATGATAAATTTCTTATAGTTTTTCTAGTGTGGAACAATACATATCATTGTACTCACTGTATGTAATTTATGCATATATATATATGTATATATACATATGCTTGCATACATACATGTGGATATGTATACATACACATACATATAAAGTTTCCAAAGCTAATTTTCATCAACAATCCAGTAACACGATGATGTGCTACTGTTTCATCACTGTTATGTAATCAAGGTCAAAAGTAGTCACTATTTTTAACATTCAATTTCAAGGTGTTGATAAGCATTTTACAGCTTTACAGGACCCTGTCTGCAATTCTAGTTGAGTGTCACCATATCTCCAAACCCATTCCCAGAGTCACATGTCAAACACCTAAGAAATGAAGTCTGTGGGACTGATTGCCACCTGTGAAAAGTATTGCTACCAAGTTCCTTTGGGAAGAAGAAAAAAGATGACAAATCAGCATGAAACCTTTGTACTATGTAGATAGCACTGTTTTCATGTATGCCACAGAAACAAAAGCAGTATAATGCCTTCTTGCTCAGAAACCCCCTTACCCACCAAAGAAGTGTTCAGGCTTCTGGTGGCCCCATTTCCTACTTTTCATGATTGCTTTTTTTCCTTACCTCTGATGCAAGTAGATCATTGTTTTATTTCAGGGAGTGTATGGACTTCTATCTAGACTGTAGTCCAAACCATTACTTTCCACAGACACAAAATATGTTCTTCAAAACCAGTTTTTCTTGCATTCCAGTGTAAAGACAGGATTTTGCTTTCACACAGTCTCTTTCCCATCTACTTTGCAGTGTATGCACATGATGAAACACTGGATTACAAAACCTGGGCTTCAAAAGCCCTCCAGACTCTGTGATCTGCATAAATTCATTACCAACCAAGACTCACAGGTCCATTTTACCAACCTAATAGGGCAGCTCAGGCATTAGATAGAATTTGTAAGCCTAGTGTCAGCAGCAGATAACATTATTCCTTTGGGATAGACAACACTTTTCATTCATAGACATTAGCTGGTGCAGTCCCAGGGTTGTGCAATGCTGTGGCAGGTATAGCAAACCTTCTCCTACTGTGGAGTGTAACAGGTCTGTGTCTAACAGCATGTCTGTGACTAATTCTTGAAGAAGAGGCTGAGCAACAGCTTCTCATTCTGTCAGCCTGCCACACCTTGAAGACACATCTGGTCTTTTCAGGTTCTGTACAGTATTAAGCCACTCAAGTGACAGCACTAGCACCAGAAAAAAATGTGAAAGCTGTCACCTAGCCTCTCTGGTATCACAACAGCACAAATGGAACAACAGCATGCTGATGAGGCCTCAAACATTATGCTAACTAACACCAGTAAAAACATCAAGTTTGACTGTTTCTGCTTCCCCTCTAAGTGCATCTGTGACTTACCCCATCCCTGTCTTCCCCAAATCCATGTAAACGCACCAAAGCTGTGTGCTACCAGCCCTGCCCTCATCCCTTTTTTCATGCTTGTTCACACTGTGTTCACAGAGCAGTGCTATCAAGACTCTACACACCTATCAGCCTAGGTCTACCTTCTGTGCATCAGAGACAGTCTGATACAGGGATACTCTCTAATATCCACTGAAAAGACTATTGCAGTACCATACCATGCCCATTGCAAAGCAGTGCCTTGTTGCAACTGAGTCTTAAAACACAATAGCAATAATGATAAACATCTCTGATTTGGACAAACATTTCCAACTGAAAACATTAAATAACTAGAATTGTTCACTCACAGCCATCATGCCCCACATAAGTCTGAAGGAAAACAAAAGGAGTAAGTGGAAAAAGCTCAGTCTTAGATACGCTTTTGCAGAAAGAAGAAAATAAGTCTTCAGTCTGGTTCAGCCATGACATCACTACCTGTCTGACTTATGCTGGACCTCTTCAGATACGAGGCTGCAGTGAGGTATTTGGTGTGATGTCACACCATGACATCACCTAGACCATGTCACTAAGCACCGCATCCAATCTTTCCTTAAACACCTCCAGGGATGACGACTCCACCACCTACCTAGGCAGTCCATTCCAGTGTCTAATCACCCTTTCCATGAGGAAGTGCTTCCTAATATCCAACCTAAACCTCCTCTGGCACAGCTTCAGGCCATGCTTTCTTATCCTGTCACTAGTTGCCTGGGAGAAGAGCCCAACCTTCACCTGACTACTAGTTGTAGAGAGGGATAAGGTCCCCCCCTCAGTCTCCTCCAAGCTGAACAACCCCTCTCATCTCCCTCAACCTCTCCTCATAAGACTTCCTTTGAGTGCAGAAAATAAAAAAAAAAAAAAAAAAAAAAAAAAGGTCACTTCTCTACTCTGTCATTACTGCGTATTCTGAAAAGAAAACAGCTGAAGCAAAGCACAGTGTTGATGTCCCAGACATAGAAGATATTGTACAAAAAGCAGTGGAGTCCTTAGCATTAAGCAAGATCCTTTTGACACTCTGGTAATCATTACTCAGTACATTAATGACTTAAAATAATGATAGCTGTTTCATAACCTGCTAGCAGGCTCTACAGAGGAGGATATCAGGGATATATGGGACTTTACTTAGAAGGGGTGTGAGGTTACATAAGGAGTGTGAAGACACAAGGCCCACTGAGGCAGTACCAGAAGGCTATGCTGGGCTCTAATGTAATATATATATATATATAAATAGAGCTGCTGGAGTAGCTTTCCCTCAACCTGTTCCTGGACTTTGCCTCAGATCAAACCTCTTTGAACACTCAGACATCATCCCCAGGGACACTCATATGCCTACAGCAGTCATCATCCCGTCCTTGTCCGGGATCACTTTTCAGAACTAACTCATATAACAACATAGATAACAACATTTAGATTGTTTGAGAAAGGTGATATACCTTCTCACATGGCTTTTCAATATTCATTAAGGCAATACCCACTGGTTTTCCCACCTACTTTGATTCTTTTCTAGGTTTGTGGAAAATTATTTCACCTTACAAATGCAATTTTTCTCAGTATGTTACATTTACTAATGTGTCCCCAAATTCTACTCATTATACTCATTATTAGCTTCTGCTCTTTTCCCAGATTTACTGGGTCACAGTTCCTTGAAGTTACATTTTTAAAATTAGCATTCTACTAGACAACTTCCAGATCTCTGAAAGCAAGGCAGTTTTAATATGAACTTGCTCAGCACACCAAATAGTTCAGCTGTTATATCCCCGCGCCTTTTTGGGAATCTTGTGTAAATCCAATCTGGTCTTGGCCACTTTATTATTAATTTTCATCTATTTGGCAACAGGTAGAATGTACAACTATCATAATTTTATTAGCTGAACAAATCTGGCATAGAAGTCATTTTATTTCCCAACACTACTGTGTTTTTTTCTCTGCTGCTACTAGATAACACCCCAAATAAGTAAGATAATTTGCTCCTGTACAAGAAGACAGTACAGGTGTGAGACCAGCTCTAAACTGCAGCAAACAAGCTGTACTACTTCAATTATTCCTACCTTTACATCTGTTTTTGCTGCTAGAATTTCCTGGGGGGGAAAAAATTTAGAAAAAAAAAAAGTTTGTAGCCTTCACAATGCCAAGCTACAAATAATGGCCTGGTCATTATTTGCTTTCTAGTTTGGTTGCGTCAGGAAGAGCAGAGGTAAGTAGAAAACCTGTCATTTAAGGTGCCACAGTCCACAGGGTAATAAATATTTATTTTCAGTAACTTGCATAGAATACAGATGACTGACAATTTTACAGCTGCGGAAACAACCTGAAGATATGATCTCATCATTGTTTTATGCTGGAAAAAAAAAAAAAATAGAATTATAAATTTAGGGTAGAGATCACCTTCCCCCAAAAATACACAATATATATCATTGACCATTTTTCAGTGCTCAGTAGTTAGCTGAAAGACATCTTCAATACCCAAGTACCAATATCACAACAGCAGCTCTTCTAGACTGAAGGTAGTTGACAGCTGTGAAAAAAGCTTGCAAATTATTTTTAGAAAGGAATCCTTCAAAGATTAATTCTATTTGGCCTTGGTGAAGTGTCCATCTCATGCTTAGTGATGCAGAAAACCCGTATGTAGTGTCATACATTTTTGACAAGTTTATATTAAATTTCTTTTCTTTACATAAATCATCTTTCAACTTCCATGAGAAAAGAGTGTCATTTAAAGTCAGGCTGAAAAGATGAATTTTTATTACATATTCTCAAAGATCAATATATTTGTTTCTATTAAATGCAGGCGCCTTGCTGAGTTCAAAAACATATCTGAAGATACATTATTCCATAAATATGCATTTATTCTGCCATCATTGATCATCTCAAACTAAAAATCATTCTCTATAATATAAGAAATGCTGTGGAGGAATTCTCACTCTTTTGCCTATGAAGTAGGAGATTATTCCATTTTTTTGATGCCAAAAAGCTTTCAATAAACAGGACATTACCAAATGAAACTATGGGGTTACCATGGTGTTAAATTGCAGTGAGTCATGTTCTACGTCTTGTGGATGGTTTTTTCTTTTCCTCCTTTTTTCCAGAACTAGTCCCACACAACTTTGCAAACACATAATTTAAAGCACAGTGTCCTTATATGAGTTAGAACAGATCTAATTCTGTTCAGGAGTTTTATTTTTCAGTTCAGTTCTTCTAACTTCACTGTCTAAAGTCAGCAGCATGTTTTTGCAAACACTGTCTGCTTCTAGCGGTGAAAACACCTGATGTTTAGAGTTAATACTGCATACCAAGGATTGGTATGCAGAGCAAGGCCACTCCTGGATTTTGTGTACCACATTGGAGGGTGCAGAAAGTAAAAGGCCACATGTACAAGGACAAGCAGCCATAGAAGTGACCCTAAACTGTCCAATAAAGTATTCCATCCCATATACATCATATCCAGTATAAAGGTCATGAGGGTCTCACCCCCACTTCTTCCTGCTTTGCTCAACTTGAGTCTTCTTCCAGTTTCTTCTTATGGCATCCAATGGGGACTGTCTGTTCTGCCTTCAATCCTGATCTGTGTTCCCAAATCTGGTACCATAATCCAGCTCCTGAACACAGTTCCCATCTGCCCCTGGTCCCAATTTGGGACTTTCCCCATGCCTGCTTCACAGCATCAGTGGTGACAGGGACATAATTGCCATCAGAGGTGGTGGGCTTGATCCTGATTTTGCATATATTTATACATATTCCATTTTTATTATTATTTTCATTTTCATTAAAGATCTTCTAGTTTTCTTTTCTAATTGCTAAGTCTCTTTCCCTTATATCCTTTCTCTTCCCCTCTGGGAAGGGAGATGGTTAACAGAGAGCATCTGATATAGGTCTAAAGGGCTGCCATGACCCTAAAGTGTGACACACAGGGAATGGCCTTTATCGCATAATGAACATTAATAATGTACATGATAGTGTATCTTTGTGGCTTTCAAAATTTGTGTGAACAGTTAAGGGTACAGTACGAACTTAGAGACTTACTAATGCAGATTAATTATCTTGAAGGCCAGGCAACTTGCCTCACTGAAGATTTAATAGAAGAATCCTACACGAAAGCTAAATCCATTAAAAAAAAAAATCTTTTCAGAAGCTGTTTAAATTGATGGAAGACAGCAAGAAGTTAGTTGCCTCTCTTCCTTTTCAGTCTTCCTGGTGTACTGCAAAAACAGCAAAACAATAACATGCTAAGAGGAAGTGACATAAATTCTGAAAGTTGGATGGTATGAGGAACAAATGCCTATCTGCTTAAAGGCCTAGGAAAAGGGTGTTGAGTATGAAACATGAGAATGGGTTCAGATCAAAATGTCCATCTGTCCAAATGGTGTCAGACAGTTGCAGATATAGCAACTTCTCAATTAGTGTTTTGGGGACTTAGTATAGTCAGGCTTACTTCACTGGCCACTCGTACTGGAAAAATATCTCTTCATCATCACCTGATGGAAAAGATACTGGGTGACTCTTATAGGATGAAAGCTACTTAGTGCTATGAACAGGTGTGATATTGCATGCCACGCTAAATGCAAGGAACTGAGGAGTCCTGTCAGAAGCACAGGAACAGAGAAAATAAACACTTTCATCCACAAAGAGCAAAGAATTTATAAGATAATCAAACGCAAAAATTTTGCAGGTTGTGCTTTGCAAGGTATCTAATTTTTCAGCTACAAAGACAAGCTTACATTTGCATTTTATATATTGTTTGACAAAGGCAGAATGATGACAAATGAAGATGCTGCTTGTGTGATGATTCCCCGATTGATCATCATACGTAAATAGCAGAACTTGCAGTATTTCATGAATAGCAGAATTTAGAGGAACTAAGCAGATGAATCAGCTGGCACAACACGTGTTTAAAGATGGGACACAATAAATGTGTGGCACTTTCCTTGACAGATAAATTGTTGTAAAAATCTCCAGACATACTTATATTTTTGATAAACACACATCTGTGTATATCATGTGAAAATAAAGTTGTATGAACAACACCACATTACTCAAGACAGACAATAGATCAATAACATTGACGCGGTGAAAACTCAATAACCAAAGTTATTAAGCAAGTGTCCTCTATTATGGCACCAGGCACAGTGGGGATCGCTCCTCTAATCACATGTGCCAAGGGTTAGAAACCACAGGTTCATATATGCATTACATTGCTCATAGATCTTTTACATATTCAGTGGATTTCCGAGAAATCATTATCATAATTCTCCACCCCTTCTCGCATGTGTGCATAAATGTGGCAGTGGTTGTCCGATGCACTCTGGTGGTTTTTCGATGAAGGCTCGTAGTCTTCCTCATCTCTAAACTTTGAACATCAGTTGAACTGTGCCACTACAGCCTGCTTGATGACCACCATCTGTTCCTTCCTTTCCTTATCTTCAAAGCTGCCCGGTCTTGTAACGTTCTTTATGACTTCTTTTATCAGTAAGGCTGTAGCAAAGATGTAGGCAGTGTCCTCAAGATTTATGCCCAAGGATAAATCCAGGTGCCTATTATTCATGCCAGCCCAAGGATAAGTCCAGGCAGTTATTATTCAATGTTAGTAAATTCTTAACTATGTGTTAAATGTTTATCCTACTCACTACAGTTTATTGACTTTTCTTCTATCAATATCTATATCTGCATAGGTACATACAGTAGTGCTAGAATTTAGTTGGTACAATTACCTGAACTGACTTAAAATGTGCTTTCAAAAAAACGTCCTGGTACATTTTCTGAGTCTTTACATGCAATTCATTTGGTTGATTTCTCCCCCCCTCCCCTCCCCCCCAGCTTAAATAAACTTTGAACGTTCCATGTATCTGACTAGAAGTGGAAATTTTTACTTGGCCACAATGGAAGTCTTTTCTACTTTATTTGCCCAAAGGAAACATCATTCCCCTACTCATTCAATAGGAAGAGAGGTAGGCATTGAGACTCCTGAGTCATTTAGCTCCTCAGTGTCATACTGTGACACACCAAAAAGTCAGCATGCTCAAGGACACACATATAATCTTTCCTTGCCTTTGTATACTCTTGTTCTTTCAATATAATGACCCTGCTGTCACAGGAAAGAAGGCTTATTGGATAGTTACCAATGGGGGACACTCTCCTTTAGGAGTAACTCTGATGTCCACATACATCCAGGAACACGGGAGCCCTCTTAAAGGAAAACTATATGCTGTTGAAAACAAAAAGAAGGAGCAATTGTGTATCTGTCTGTCTCTTCTAGAAGATAAATGTTCCTCCTCAGACTGGCCCTGAAATTTTTTATTGCTTTGTAGCATCCTATGCAAGATGGGTATGCCTGGAACACACACTGCCTTTCCACATCCTCTCAGTATCACCAGATTAGAGCTTCTGCAGGATCTGAACAACTCTAACCTTGGGTCACAAGAGATATTGAGAAATGCTGGGAAACCCTGCTTAGTCTTTGCACACCAGTCCCATCACACAGTCCCTCACAAGAAGTCACAAGAATAATGGGGGTGGCAGACATTTTCTGGGGCCACAACAGAGTGTACACCCCATGCTATCTTGTTGCCAAACTTCACAGTGCTACTCTCCAGGCACTGTACTCTCCAGTGCCTCCAGATCACAACTTACCTTCTCACAGCCATTTTGGACAAATGCCTCTGCACTCTGACTTCTTCTGTCTGTCCTTGAGAGACTTGTCTGGCTTCCATGCTCCTCATGCAGGTTTTCAGAGAAGACTGTACCTGGGACAAAGGTAGAGAAAATACAATGTACCCTGAAAATGGTATGGACATATCTCCATTCTAGTTTGGTGGAACCAATGATATTTTATTTTAAGTATTCTAGAGGCTTAATGAATGGTCTGCAGAAGTAGAGGGCTGCTCTACCGATATTTGTGGTTTCCTGAGGGAGGCAGTGTCAGACACCATTACCTGTGAAGAAAAGGGAATGATTTTTTTGTCAAAATAAAAGAAAGGTTCCCATTAAAATGTCTTTGTATCTGCTGGCAGCAATCAGAAATATGAGACTGTCATCACCTTTAAGTGTAGCTCCTTTAGGCTGAGGGAGATATGCACAGTCTGGAGACGGTTCGCTAGTATTGCTGAAACCCATCATCTGCAACACATGCAGCCCCTTATTTCTCATGAGTCCAGGTCCTCCTCTAATAACTTGCAAATTTCCAGACATGTCTACTGCTTCTCCTTCGTTCTAGAGATCCTCTATTGGGGTAGTCATTCTCATTGACCCTTGCAGTGAGATGCCCTGCACAGGTGTCACCCATTATGTCTTCTGTCTGTGAATTACATTACCTTTATCTGTTTTGAACCATCACCCTACTATTTTCATTTGCTGATGCATAGTTCTTACATGAAAGAGACATTGAATATATTTTTGACACTCAGGATTTTTCAGATAATATAAATATATTACCTTCTCCAATGGATCTTTTTTCAAGCTGGAGAATCAAAGTTTACTTAGTCATTCCTCAGGTGGAGATTATTCCATATTAGTCATTTCCTTCTGTATGCCTCTTCTGAAGTAACTTGTTCTGAAAATCTGAAAAGCAGACACTATATTTCAAAAGCATATTAATACTGATTTTCAAAAATTCTTGAAATATAGAGGAGCCACCAGAGGACAGGTAGTTTTATTTAAAATTCTATAAATATTATAATTGTTTGCAACACTTATAACAGTGTTGGAAATAATTGACTAATCGTATTGATATTGATTTGAGACAAACACTGGAATACTTGATATACCAAAACAAATACAGCCATTTATACTGTCTTTTTAAAATAGCCTAAACTGTGGTGATATTTATGAGTTTAAATATTTTCTTGTTAAAATTAATAATATTATTGGCACACAGATCTGTTAATGAGTTTTCATCTGTGTATATTTTGGTAAGCTAGAACATCACAAAAACAGAACAGTACACACTACACAGATTAAAATTGCTTAAGTGACAGGTGTCAAAATGATTCTTTATGTGTAAGGTCACCAGTGGGTGGGTGTGGGAAAGGAATTACCCAGGAGAAAATGCAAACTCACTTTTATTAAACAAGAAGTAGATAAGGCAGGTATAAAAGACAAGATAGTCTCTGACAAAGAGGAATCATGATCCGTTACCTCTATAGTTAAGCTAAAGACACACATAATAAAAAATAAATGTAAGCACATATAGCAAATAATGAAAAATGCAGCCTGTAATACAGATGGGAGAGTACAAAAACCTGGTCTTAAGACTGCTAAAATGTACCAAGTGCATGCAATCAACACAGCTAGTTTGAATTTTGATACATAGCAATTGGGCAAAGAAAAATATATTAACAATATTATCTTCACATGTGAGTAGTTATCACTGTCATTTCATACAATGTGTGTGCTCACACTTCAGGCCAGCCTGTAACAGACTGGCAATAACTCTGATCTAAAAAAGCCCAAACAATGTAATAAAATAATTTTAAAACTAAATAAAATAAAATCAAGAACCAAGAGAAAAGGCCTAAATAGAACACATCTGAACACTGCTTTTTGCAATGCCGGACTTGAAGGCATCCATTTTCTGTAACAATATACTCTCTTAGATTCCTTTACTTCCTATACAGCATATCTAAATAGTAGGCACCATGAACATAATCCAAAACAAACAGCCAATGAGAGCTGTGTAAGTACAACAAGGACATTCCCTAGATCAAGCCAACATGAAGCTATGACAACAATGCATCTGAAAATCCTTCTCTTTGCAAACAGGGACATGGGTCGATTCTATAAAGAGGTAATATGATTTCATGGCCTCTAAAGCTTAAACAATTTTCTGTCAAATGTTTCTTCTGCCTTAAAAATAAAGAAAATATGAGGTAATGATGGCAAATCTACTTTGCTGCCTCATTTCCTGTACAAAATAATCTAATGATAAGAGTATTTACCCGAGCTGTGAGAGTCCTGAAATCAACTCTTACTGTCACTTGAGAAATTCAGCTCCCAGACTCTTGGCAAGCTCACAGCATGTACACAGGCCCATGTGGGAATGGATGAACATTCTCAACATTCCGCCTGAAGATCTATTCTGCAAGAGAAAAAAAAGTCTACAGGAGTGCTTGAAACACAGGCAGAAAAGCAGGGATGACCTCCTAACCTACTTGTTAGGAAATCCATCTGTCTAGCTCTACATGCTAATCTTTATTCAAAGGCCTCTTGTATATTTTATAGCAAGCAACCACTGATTAAATTGCATAAATGGACATGTCCTTACTGGTGATCCTACAGATCTGTTGTTACCTCTGACTCTCTCATTTTTGTTCTAACTCATAACACTTGAATTTTTAATTTGTATCAGAGCAGCTTCAAGAGACAGGATGGAGAGTTTCATTCCTTTCTTCCCTCATTGTAAGTATCTTACAGTTGAGTGATAAAGCTGAGGACTAAATTATTAATAAGAAATAAGAAATTATGCCCATGGGAAAAAAAATAATCCCATTTCTACACACATAAATGGGTTCTAAGATGACTATCATTACTGAGATCACACGGATACAATAGCTATCTATTTTGCCAGTGGGCGGAGTCAGCATAAAGGACACAAGCATCAAGTTAAAGAAATGAGTTTACTTGCATGCAAAGCAATAAAATAATAAATGAAATAATACAGCGAGAATAAAGCAAAACAAGGTAATGCACCTAACCATTAGCACATAAAGTTAGCGATAATGATTAAGAAAGATATAACACCAATTGCCCGTAATACATTGCCATCATCTAGATCTGCAGTTGCTGGGGAGCCCTGGTTGCAGTAAGGATTTGGAGAGCCTTTCCTAGCAATTGAGAGGTCCTCCACAGTGCATTTTCTCATGGGTGAGGTCTCCAAAGTCACTGCAAGAGGGTCCAGCTTTTATATAGTTGAATAAACAAGCTCACATAATTCGAAGTATGGAAATGTCTGGTTTCATCCTCCTTTTGGATTCCACCCAAAGCTTGGGCAGGGCTCAAGGAGGAACCAAGGGTGTTTCTCTGTCTATTTGGGCTTTAACAACGTATTTCTCAACAAGGCTAGATAACTGGTTTCATGGCCTTGCAACATGCCCCTAATTAAAGAAAAGATCCACTATCTGTTACTATTAAACAGTAAGTGTTACAACAAATCTTTATAAATTGGTATATATATATTCATGTTAGAACAGTGAAATAGATAAATACTGCATTGCATATGTGATACAGCATTTGGTTGTGAGGTTCATCTAGAGGTCAACTTTGGTTCAGGGCCTGTTGTTCAGGCCTAGTACTTCACTATCCCTTTGAAAACAGTATCTTTTATGCTTGATAATAGTTCAAAAAGGAAAATCAAATAGTTTATATTATTAGGAAAGGAATAGAGTGCAAAGAGAAACTATTACATGAGTGTATAAATACATGATGTACTCACAGCTTGAATACTATGTGCAGTTCTAGATATGCGTATCACAAAAGGATATGAACTCAGGAAGGCTTGGAGAAAGTTACAATAGTGAAAAAAGCAATGTGATCACTTCTGAATTAGAAATTATTAGGGAGTATAAAAGCATAGGTGGGAAAAGATAGTAGATAGGAAATAAAGTTTCACTGTAGATGACACCAATTAATTTTTCAGACAGATGCCTCAGTACAAACAAAAGTGGTTGCTCTTCATACATGCAATTAACTTACTGACACAGGATGTTGTAAACACTAAATGCTTACAGAAGTACAAAAATGACTGAATAATTTCATAGAAGAAATCCATTAAGAACTATTTCATCTAAAGACATCATGATCAGGGATTCCTTGAACTGTTAGCTTTTGCAGGATGGGAAGAGCACTTTGGGTAAGCAGCACTAAGTGTGTAATCTGTTCTTATATTCTTTCCCATACATTTGTCCTGGTCATGGCTGGGAACAAAACAATGGGTTTGAGGGACAAAATATGTCTGTTTTTATGTTATTGTCTAAAAGATTTATGGGTTGAGTCAGAGGAAGGAATTCTATCAAGGACTCTTCCTGAAGAAGAGGAAGGTGGCAGAAAGATTAAAACTGATTTTAGGAGTTTCGTCTCACCTGCTTTGGTGTGTAAGGCAATTTGTGCTTTCTCTGATATCTTATATTGAGGCAAAAGAATAGGGAACAGAAATATGGTATATATGTAATTAAAATTAGCCACTCAACACAACAGTTACTCTCAACTACATCCCATTCCTCAGTCAAAGATCTTAAAAAATGCTGATCTTCAACCCTGTGTGTTAGTATTTATGCAACAAGCACAGCACCACATAGACACCTACACTTAGAAGACACTGTTCTACTCACTACCACTTCATAACTAATATTCAATAGCTACCACCATTACTAGTCCTGCTATGAGGTCAGTGAGCATCTCCAGCAAGAGATTTTGAGAGATTAGGCTGTTACAGAAATGACAAGTGCACAGACTTGGAAATCAATAGTTTAAGTAGAGAAAATAGATAGCGGTGATAACACTTTTCCAGTAGTGTGTGCTGCAGTGAAAAATGTGCTCCAAGAGGTCAAGTGGAAGGATGCAGTGGAAGGATGATGGTGAGCTCCCACTGGTGGTACCTTACTGGTAGAAGTGGTGATGTGGGAAGTTCTGCCAGCAGTGACAAAGTGTCAGTTGTGAACAGTCATGTCTGAAAGTCACAAAGTGTTTATCTGGAGATATTACTTCATTCCTGACAGTGGAATTTCCTCCTCTACACTCACGAGTTGTCAGGCAGCACATTTTCAACTCAAAAGCCATTATCATGCCCCATTGGCTTTTTTGTGAATGTCTCAACACAAGGAGCTGGTATCCAGCAGAGCTCCAGTAAATGTTTGAAAAACTTAAGTCTCCCATGTCTCCTCCCAAAACTATTGCCCCACTGTGATGGACTATGCTAAGTGATGTTTGAATGCATGGCCACCTCCTGCAGCCACTCCAGCCCATTAATCCTGCCTGGCCACAGGAACCCAGCCTGGTGACCAGGGACCTGGGGTCCCAGCCCATGCTGAGGGATACAGCTGCTGCTTTCCCATTTGCAGGTTCAATCAGTAGCAAATCTGAGCACATCCCACAGACACACAGATGCAGATACACAGAGAGAATACTGACAGAGGAGGTCACAGAGACTGCTGCAGTCAAGATGCTGCCATCAACAGCACCCATGCAGGGTGCCATCAAGTGGACCGACATCATGCGAGCACACACACATGTCCTCCTCCAGGACTGGGAGACACAGGAGGCCACTAATTCAGGCATGTGCACACACTCACCAGGTTAACAACCATATGCACATTTTCAGCTCCCTCAAGTCCAGCACAGCTCCTCTGCTGCCCCAGCACCTCTGCTCAGCCCTCAGCCCTCTGACCCATCCCACAGTTACCTGTTTACTGGCTTACCCAACTTGCTGTGCCCAGCACTCACTAACTCATCCCAAGGTGACCCCATATTCACTGATACACTAGCCCTCCTATTAATCAGCTGGTCCATCTTAAGGTTTTCCAGTGAACACACACACACAGATCATGCACACCAGGACTGGGAAAGATGCAGATGCTCAGCTCCTTCCAGTATCCAGCATCAGGCTTATGGGCTGTTAATTCTGGTCCCACTCCAGCTGTCAGCACTGAGCCCCTCACTCACCTCACCTACCCCAGTGTCCCCCAGTAGCACAGAATTCCCACCTAAGTGGTTGTAAGCTAAAGAACTCCACTCACTCCAGTAGCTGATGCTGAGACCCTATTGGGTCCAGCACCTGACACTACAGACCAGGGGTGCCCCCAGCCTGACCCCAGTATCTGGCAACAATTTTTACTCACACACAGAGAGGCCTCACCAGTAGCTGTCACTTAGTCCACGCACACACATACATAGGACATAGAGTGAGATTACACAAACAGATAATTAAGAAAAGAATTAATAAGAAAATGTAAGAAGACAGTACAGATTGTGGTGATCAGGTGCAGAGCTCAGCCAGACAAACGCACTGACTGGTCCCATTTTACATACAACCCTTTTATACCTTTTCCTGTCTACCCCTGTCTTTGTTCCTTCCTGCTCCCTCTTCCCCTGCACATTCCCACATGGGTTTGTACATCTCTGTCAATTCCTGCACCCACCCCAACCCTGTCTGGGATCTGCCCTGGTTCACAATTTTATCAGTTGTGAAGTCACAGAATCACAGAAGCATTAAGGTTGGAAAAGACCTCTTAGATCATCAAGTCCAACCATCTACCCAACATTATAATGACCACTAAACCATGTCCTGAAGTGCCACATCTATGTGCTTTTTGAACACCTCCAGGGATGGTGACTCCCCCACCTCCATGGGCAGACTGTTGCAGTATCTCACCACTCTTTCAGTATAGAAATTTTTACTCAGGTCCAATCTAAGCCTCCCCTGGCATCGCTTAAGCCCATTGCCTCTCATCCTATCACTAGTTACCTGGGAGAAGAGACCAACACCCACCTCACTACAACATCTCCTCAGGTAGTTGTAGAGAGCGATAAGGTCTCCTCTCAGCCTCGTCTTCTCCAAACTGAACAATCCCACCTCCTTCAGCCACTTCTCATAAATTCTCCAGACCCCTCCTCATCTTCACTGCCCTTCTCTGTACCCACTCCAGCACCTCAATGTCTTTCTTATACCATGGAACCCAAAATTGAACACAATACTCAAGCTGTGGCCTCACCAGTGCCAAGTACAGGGTCATGATCACTTCCCTATGCCTATTGGACACATTATTTTTGATACAGCACAGGGTGGTGTTGGTCTTCCTGGACATCTGGACACACTGCTGGCTCATGTTCAGAGAGCTGTCCACCAACACCCTCAGATCCTTTCCAGATACTTTCTAGCAGCTCTTGCAGTCATTCTTCCCCAAGCCTTCAGTGTTGCCTGGGGTGATTGTAATCGAAGTGCAGGACCTGGGTTTTGGCATTATTAAACATCATACAGTTGACCTCAGCCCATCAACCCAACCTGGCCAGATCCCTCTGCAGAGCCTTCCTACTCTCAAGCTGAATTTGGTGTCATCTGCAAATTTACTGAGGCTGCCTTGATCCCCTCATCCAGGTCATTGCTAAAGGTATTAAACATGACTGGCCCCAGCACTGAGCTCTGGGGAACACCACTTGTTACCAGTCACCAACTGTATTTAA
Source organism: Chloroceryle amazona (assembly GCA_027560015.1). Lineage (NCBI taxonomy): Eukaryota > Metazoa > Chordata > Aves > Coraciiformes > Cerylidae > Chloroceryle > Chloroceryle amazona. Next base: position 18,958 of record JANHFX010007398.1, read on the forward strand.
CTCCATTCACCACAACTCTCTGGGCTCAGACATCCAGCCAGTTTTTTATCCAGCAAAGAGTACACCTTTCTAAACTACAAGCTGCCAGCTTCCCTAGCAGAATGGTGTGAGATGGTGTCAAAGGCCTTACCAAATTCCACACAGACAACATGCAAAGCTCAAAGTCCAGGCTGATCTTCCTGGAAGTGGTGCCTGGAGTTTCTTGATAGCCCATGAATTGGTGTCACTGGTGAGTTTTGTTTCTTCTTTTGTTTGCTATCTACAACTACTTGAAAGGAGGTAGTAGAGATGCAGGTGCTGGCCTCTTCTCCCTTGTAACTAATGACAAGACAAGAAGAAATGGCCACGTTACACCAGGGGAAATTCAGATCAGATATGAGGAAAAATTTCTTTAGTGAAAGAGTAGTTAAACATTGGAACGGATTGCCCAGGGAGGTGGTGGAGTCAGCATCCCTGGAGGTATTCAAAAAGCAGGTAGATGTGGCACTTCAGAGGATGGTCTAGTGACCATGGAAGTGTTAGGTAGAAGGTTGGACTTGATGATCCTGGAGGTCTTTTCCAACCTTGATGATGGTTCTATGATTCTCACTGTCTTCATGTTTCCTTTGTCACGTCTGTGTCTCTGTATGCATTGGTTTTGGCTGCCCCTTTACCTTCGCGTCCCAACTGACAAGGGCCCTCATCTGGTTACCTTGCTGGAATAAATATTTACACATTGTCACATGCCTTCATTAAGTAGTGTGGCTGACCAGGTTTACCCTAATCATTTGTCAGTCAGGTTTGTGTCCCAGTATGTTCTTGTATATGGTTCTTATCTTTCTTCCTGTCCCTTCTGGTGATAAAAAAGGTCCTTAACTAAATACTCTTAAAGGAGCAGACACTCTCTTCCCACATATCCTTACAGAGCAAGTCAAAGTTACTGTGTTTCAATGTTCAACCTGCTCCATGACATCCTCTGCAGGATAATGGAGTGGCACAGAAGCCAGGTTCCTTTCCATAGGCTGAGACCTTTAGTATGCTGCAGACATCAGATATTGTAAACGTATAGGCCTGGACTGCAAGTCTGTCTTGTGGTCCATAAGCTGGCAGTTGTCTTACTCCATGCCAAGCTTGAGGCTGGTTTCAGGCTTGTCAGCACCCCATACAGTGGCATAAAGAAATTTAATGAATGAAAAAAATCTGTCTCACTAAGTTTTCCTCCTATATGTAGATAGATAAAGGGGACAGAATGGGATCTATTAAAATCATAATCGATAGAAATAATTGTGTGCAATTAAAAAAAAAAAAGCCATCTTGTTGGTTAAAGGAAGCTCCTGAAGTTAGAAGCGAAGTGTTTCCTTATTCAGCATTATCAGAGCTGTCTTAGGATTCTCCATCCTCCATCCTGGCACAGAGCAATGTGAAAAGAACAGGTCAGTGCAGCTGACTCCATACAACCTTAAACCAATCCTGTCTCTAAGTAATTAGCAAAGAGATCAGAGCTTTAACACATTTGCAGCTAAAGAGTAAATTATTATTGACCAAAAATAGAGTGTGTGAATGCTGTGTGGGCAGGAGGTTACATATAAAGAGCCACGGCTGAAGGCTACCTTATTCTAAGTTACCTCAGCATCTCACGGTAAGTCCCAGCTGCTTGCTTCATGCTATGACTATGACATCTCTACAGATCCATAAATAGGTGGAATATTTAGGTATATTTTTGTCATTCCCCACTTCCAACATGTCAAGGTTATACAACCCAAACCACTCACTTCAGTGTGGTGGCACATGCAGAAGCAGAAAAGCAATGGCATTCCTTGGAGGAGCCTTCTACAAGCTTTGCTACCTCCAAGTCCTATGAAAAGCAAAGGAAAACTTACTCCGAAGGCATTTGAAATTGACTGGGGAAATATATGTAATGTAGCTATGTTTTCCTAGACATTAGAGCTGTTTTCAGCAGATCACAGTAATGTGGGGAGGAACATAAGATTTTCTGTGAGATTCTTCTCTAGCTAAAGAGTTGTAAGGCTCTGTGTACAGTTCAGCTGTTGTGAGAGACTAAGTTGTATAGATGTTTGATAGAGCATATGCTCAAGACAATGGACGGGTTTTGATTTAACTCTCTCTGTCCTTTCTTTAACCATTTCACACAGATACTGAAAGCAGATTTCCTTCTGGGCTCTCTCTGAAGGTAAGGGTTTAACAAATAACATATAGTGTTGCTAATTGATCCCAAGCAATGAGTGAAGCTTACCCAGACATTGGCAAGGACAAGTGGCAAAAGACTGTGTTGTAGAAACAGATTCAATTAAAAAAATATATGTCATTTTAATCAATATGAGCATATTCATAGTTCTTGGTAGGAAATGCTTCATTTATCGGTGAAGAAAAGAGATACTCCAACATAGCTGAAAGGACATGAGAGACAGTGACATTAATGTCTTTTTGTGTAACATGGGATTCTAGGATTTATAGACAATTAAAATTCACCCCCTGACATCTGTATAGCTACTGGAAGCCTGAAACTGATGTTTTGTTCAGAGAAGAGGCAAGAAGTACAATTCAAAACCAGTCGGATCTTATTCTGCCTTGATAGTTTCCTCTGCAGTAAAGTCTACAATGTTACAGGCTGACTGACTTATCACATAGGTCCTGAATCCAAAACAAAATTCAGGGCAGTCTTGTCTTCTGTCTGATAAACAGATCCATCTATGTACAGACACTCTCAATGAGAACTTAATATGGACCATTCCCTTCAAGATTTTCTGAGGCAAGTTAGTGATTCAGTAACTGGAAGAGTTCACCAGAGCAACAGAACTCTCCACACATGTGTCTTTCATCCTAATACCAAAAAAACCACTCACTGAAATTGGAAATTATTGGTTATTGTTCCAAAGAATGCCTTCTTCTGCTCATGAATGCATTAAGATCTAAATTGTACACTGTTTCCTGTCAAATATATTTTGTACTGTAACAGACTGTGCCCCTTAAGAAATTTTCCAATAAGCTATTTGCATTTTCTGATGCTTTGCTAACCTTTTCATGGACACTGTGAAATAATTTCTCTCTTTCTTTCATGTAGCTTCCTTTGAGCCACTCAGAGGCAGGACCACATAGGCAAAAATTTTGGGCTCTGTATACAAAGAATAATACTTGTAAAATAAGTTAAAGGTTCTGAGTTCTGTACTTCGAAATTTCTGTTTATTAAAGGCTCTTGAGATATTATCCCTCAAAGTCCTTCAAGGTATCTATTCAATAACAGATTTTGCTGAGAGAGATCAGCACTTCTACAGAAGTGTTCAAAAGTATCATTACGAATTCCTTTAGACTCCTTTCAGCATTTTCTTGCACAAAAAAACCTCTCCATGTTGATTGTTTCAGGACCATGATACCTTGGATGTATGCATCTGAGTTATTAAATTCTGCCCCTCCATCTTCTCTAGTATAACAGTGCATCAGACAGAGCATGAAGTAGCAGGACTTTAGAATTTGTATTTCTAGCTAGCCTGTATATTAGCTTGCCTGCAGAAGAACATTCTGTTTATGCTAGTTCCTGCCTACATTATTTCTGCCTGTGTAATTTCCAGATACTCTCAAATTATCCATGTCAGTCAGTCTGACTGTAGCAAGCAATAACATCTATTTGTGTTGAAGATTTTTTACTATACACTGCTAAAAATCATAAAATAAAACTGAGCATAAAGAAGTTTTCTGAAATATTTCTACTAGACAAATCCCTAACTGAATGTCTGGTGCATATTTGTACACTTTAATTGCCTTTTAATGATACATAACCAATATTACTCTATATGTTAAAACTAAAAGGTACTTAGAAATTATTTGAAATATTACATCAAGTTCTTATTTGCCTAGATAATACTATGCTATTAATTATTACTTTCAATATACATTACATTAAATTATTATCTAATTTTGCCACAGATCTGAAAAGATGTTGTGTACTTGGTTAATATGATAAACAGGTTTAGTGTTAGATAGGTGATTATTGACCCTCACAATTAGTTCTACATGCTCTACCTGAGTGGCTATGCGTGTGTGTGTGTGTGTGTGTGTCTTTGAGAAGTGTAGCAGGAGAGGCTTTTGAACACTTTAACTTGATATTCTTTCTGCGCTCACTTGGGAACACAGACATTCCATTTAAGGGGTTTGTCTTAAAGAGAGATGTCTTAAAGACAATATAACTCTGTCTACCAAAGGCACTTTCTTTATTAGGACTTCTTTAGCGGATACTTAAAATTGAGAAAGAATTTAAGTGCCTGACATTGATTAGTGTTCCTCTTGCTTTTAGTCATTAAGCATGACCACTTTCTGGATAAATATATATTACAAACATAAAGACTTTCTGAAACTCTTCTGAATTTCTCCAGAGCAACTCTAGACATGAGTTCAGATGCAGAGATGGCAATCTTTGGAGAAGCTGCTCCCTATTTGCGGAAGCCTGAGAAAGAGAGAATTGAAGCCCAGAATCGTCCATTTGATGCTAAGGCAGCCTGCTTTGTAGTGAATGAAAAGCAAATGTATGTAAAAGGCACCATACAAAGTAGAGAAGATGGCAAAGTCACAGTTAAAACATATGATGATACAGTAAGTAATACCAACTGTTATTCATACATGATCATCCAGTTCCCTGGCTTAGATTCCTTCTTCTGTTGTTCCCTTCTGGTTTTGTCAGACTGTGACTGTAAAGGATGATGAAGTCTTTCCCATGAACCCTCCCAAATTTGATAAAATCGAGGACATGGCCATGATGACCCACCTCCATGAACCTGCTGTGCTGTACAACCTCAAAGAGCGTTATGCAGCCTGGATGATCTACGTAAGTACCAGCAGCAGTCTTCCTGTGGGTGGCTGGGAGGAACTGCTCTGCCAGGCCAAGTGGAAGACAACATGATATCTCCCTTCGTTGCAGACCTACTCAGGTCTCTTCTGTGTCACTGTCAACCCCTACAAGTGGCTGCCGGTGTACAACCCAGAGGTGGTGGCTGGCTACCGAGGCAAGAAGCGCCAGGAGGCCCCTCCACACATCTTCTCCATCTCTGACAACGCCTATCAGTCCATGCTGACTGGTGAGTCATTTGCCAAGACCGTGAAACCTTGATATTCGCAGGGCTCATTTCTTGGTCAAGTAACATTTGACTAAGCATTTCAGGCATCTTAGGTGCTTTACTACTCACAGCCTGATGGCAACAGCTGCCGTAGTCCTGTAGCACAACTCAAGATTAGACTGTCTGTTGCATCTTAATGACCTCTGTGCTGTCAGGTAGTGAAGGAAAGTCAGTAGCTAGTTATGTGGCTTTGTGCCCATTCTCCTAGTAAGGAATTTAAAGCAACAGTAAAGAAGGAACACAGCACAGAAACCGATTCTGATTAAATGATATTTAAGCCAAGGTCTATACATTAATGCAAGCGGAAAAAATAAAAAAAAAAAGTAAGTGGAAAGCCTTATAAAGAATCATTGCTTGGAGTTAGATTTGGAGCTGCTCCTTCCCTCTAAGCCCAAAAAATTCCATGTTCAGACTAAAGCAGAACTGCCCTTCTCTGGATAAATACAGTTACTATTTAATTCCTTCCCTTGAAGTCAGTTATGTCTGAGGAACAGAAGCCCTCCACATCTCAATTGAACAGCTTTTCCTGTGACTTTGTTTTCAGATCGTAACAATCAGTCAATCCTTATCACGTGAGTATATTTTAGTATGTGTGACAAAGCTGACAGAGAAGTAAAAACATTTCCTGTTCCTGTAACATTTAATATATTAATTTAATCTCAGCGGAGAATCTGGTGCAGGGAAGACTGTGAACACAAAGCGTGTCATCCAGTACTTTGCAACAATTGCAGTTACTGGTGAGAAGAAGAAAGACCAACAGACTGGCAAATTGCAGGTATGTCATTGGCTCCCATTTCTAGTGTTTGCCCAAGACTGCGGGTTGCAGTACTATCAAAAGGCCAAAAGTGTAGAGCAACTGAGGAGACATTCAGAATGCACAGTCAGAGCACACCTATGCTTATTTACCTCCTACACTGCCTCGATCCGTCTGAACACTACTTAAAGATACATTTTCCTAATGTAGGAAAGGCACAAGCCTCACTTTCTTTCTGGTTTCCATTTACATAGAGGAAGTCTTTATCAGGGAGAGGAAGAAAATGTAAGACAGTTGTGCTGTCTGTCTGTCCAGGTATCTATCCATTCTGTCCGTGTATCTATCCATTAGCATCCTATGAGATCAATCACATCCACAGCACCTGAGTGGCTGCAAGTGTAAAGAGAGCAGTTGGCTCCCACTGGCACATGATTGTGCCATTCTTGTATCTTGGTTCATTCCTATTGACAGAGGAAATACAGGAATTCCGGACTCCAGAGTGGTTGTGCTGAAGTTTCAGCTGTGAGTCATTGCAACTGCATCAGGTTCTACTGGCTTGCTCTCCTGCCTCTGGTCAATGTAATAGCCCTGAGGGGCAGCATCAGAAAACAGATTTCATACAGTGGGGACCACTTTCCTGACAGTTAGAAAGTAACCTCAGAAAGGGTTCTTCCAGGGGAAAAAGCACATGCCCTGATACTCCCTTCTGCTGAGCAGGCCAGCTGCTGCATACTGAATCCACTGGTGCATTTGCAAGGTGTGGGTTTCATTCCCTAGCACGGAGAAAGCAACAAACATCCTTGTGGCACACCACAGTCTGTGGGATGCTATGGGCATCAAAGCAGGTGACATGTGTCAGCATGTTATTTGAGTACTCAAGAGCACATTGGAACCTAAGGATATTCCAAGGCTGAATATTATTTTTACCCTCACAGGCAGGTGTCTGTGATTGATGGGTTCTTATGGCTAAGGCAAATTCATCACAAGCACTCTTTCCATCAGCAGCATTTCAGAATCTCCTGGGCTCAGCTTTCACCAGCTGTTCACTATGCTGGGTCAGATCTCAAAAAAACTTGGAGGCAGCTGAAAGATATACTGATCATGTTTGATGTAAGGAAAATCACCTGGCTCTCAGATAGACAACCACCTGTTCTGCCCTTATCTGAGTTTATTCACAGAACGCTCTATTTTTTTTAGTATTCTCCAGTTAGTATTCACAATAACACTAGTATGCACCTTTTCATAAGAACATGAAATAAAGTTCTCAGGTTATCACTCTGTCTAGCCAAGCATCTTATCTCAGATGCATGCTGAAATCAGATGCCAGGCAAGAGTATATGAATAAGGAAAACATGTAACAGTATTTCCCCAGAACACTGCATTTTACCACTCAACCTGTAGATAGAACTCCAGAATGAACTTGTGTAAATAATTGTCATGTCTTCTTCCATGTTGTTCTCATTTGTGAGTTCCCTGGTTACAGCTGTGCACTAGAACAAGGTTGGTGTTAGTGTAGTCAGTTGCACTTACACATCTCTTAAGCAAGGAAGTTCATTCAGGTAGCTGAAAGATATATGTGAGAGAGCATTATTCTAGGAATTTGGGATTTTTTATTAAAAAAAAATACATATATCTAAAAAGAGCTTCATATGTTACTGTGTTGTCTTAATTTTATAGGGTCCATCTTCATGGTGGACTAATAAAAATGAATTTAAACGCATTGTGCCATCTGCAGACAGTGATGGGAATGGCAATCCCTCTCCAGTGCAAGATGTTAAAGGCTGCACTGAACATCAGGTACAAACTTGCAACAGCAACTTGAGCTGTGCTGCTTATCTTCCATCTGGATAAAAACTCATACTCATTCTTTGTTTTCCATCTCTGTCTTGCAAATTATCCTTGGCAACACTTTCATGCTCTGGCTACTTGGGGAACAATCATGACCTTGTTAGAAGCCTTGAAAAAGGTTTTGTGTTATTCCAAGAAAGTACATGGTACCTCTGCTTCTTGGAGCATATTGCACAAAAAGGGAAAGACATAATGTCACAAAACATGCTCTCCTCCCATATTTTTTCAGTTGAGAAGTGATGCAATGCAATATCATAAAAAAATTACATGCTGATCATTCCTTCTGCAGTCATGCAGCAAAAACCTGAAAGCTTCTGTTCTCTGCTGTTTTTAAGTTTGGTGTTTAAGTCTCAGGCTTTGTTTATGCCCTACTCTTCTTTTTGAACCATATCTAGAGATGCATATCTGCATTCTGAAAGGCTGCTGGTTGTTTGAATGAAATTGAGAAACTTTACATTCTCCCTTGCAAGGTGCTTCCTATTATAGGCTGCACCTCTGTGTGTGTGTCCTGGGCTTGAGTAACTGCTAGAAAAATCCCAGAATTTCCACATTTTCTTTGGCTGTCATAGCCTTTGTGAATGGGAGTGTGAAAGCATCTCTCTCATACAGATTTCAAACTCTCTGAGCTCCACTGTAGGTAGCTGTTTGTATATCAAATACATGATAGCCAGTACAAGACGTATAGATCTGCCTTTCAGCACTTTTCCCTTCAAAATCAGTGACAATATTCATGAGTGATGGCTGATGAGTGCTTAAAAACTATGCAATTTTAGGTTAAAATTGCATATAAAGTTTATGAATTAGCTGTTTGTAGTATCTCCTTTGCAGCATTTGTTATCAACCAGTAGTAAAGTTTAATAAGAAGCATTTTCTTCCGTAACTAGGGAACTCTGGAGGATCAGATCATCCAGGCGAACCCACTGCTAGAGGCCTTTGGCAATGCCAAGACTGTGAGGAATGACAACTCCTCACGTTTTGTAAGTTCATTTCAGATATGCTGGAATACAGACATCTAATGCATCATTTATTTCTATAACAAATGGGTTGATCTGTACTGTTAGGGAAAATTCATCCGGATTCACTTTGGAACAACTGGCAAGCTGGCATCTGCAGATATCGAAACCTGTGAGTTGAAGCAAGTCAGTGCATTCAGAATTTATGCATTTATGATACCAAGTTCACTAGGAGGGTAATGTCATCTCTCTTTTGGTTAGATCTTCTGGAGAAATCCAGAGTGACTTTCCAGCTGGCCAGTGAAAGAAGCTATCATATTTTTTACCAGATAATGTCCAACAAGAAGCCAGAGCTCATTGGTGAGTGCCAGCGATTCTGGGCTTGGTTCATCAAGTCCTTTCTCCTTCCACTGTGACCTGCCCAGATGTCACCAAAGGTTCTCCGTATACCTGCAGATCTCCTCCTTATCTCCACCAACCCTTATGACTTCCCCTACGTGAGCCAAGGAGAAGTCACTGTTGCCAGTATTGACGACAGCGAAGAGCTGCTGGCGACGGATGTGAGTGCCGCAGAGCGCCGCCGGGCCGCGCCGCAGCTGGAGCGGCTGCAGCTGGGGCCGCCCAGGGCCGGGCTCTGCCGCCCCGCAGTGGCCGCGGGCTCCAGTCGGTGCTGCACACGCTCGGTGCAGGATGGGAGGCGGGGAGGCAGCGGGAGAACCCCACTTTCCCATCGCAGTACATCTGTCTACAGATAGCACCTTGTGCTTCAGCCATTACCTTCCCCGACGTGCCCGTTGCCTCTACAGAGCGCCGTGGACATCCTAGGCTTCAGCCCCGATGAAAAGGTGGGGATATACAAGCTGACGGGGGCCGTCATGCATTACGGGAACATGAAGTTCAAGCAGAAGCAGCGGGAGGAGCAGGCAGAGCCGGACAGCACAGAAGGTAGTGTTGACTGCAGAGCTTGCTTGTGACCTGCACCAGGAGACAAGTTAGCAGCCCTGTCCCATAAAGCACCAGGCACTTTTAGAATGATTTTCCCTTCCAGAAACAAATTTTTTAAAGTTTGTTGTAAGTTACTGATAGTCAGTGATTTCATTGCTTCACAAGAAAACAGAAAAACATAACGAGAAAGCCTGGTGCAGCCCTCCAGGTGTGGAACTGGAGTGTGCTGCAGCTGAGCTACTGCTGTGTTGGGCAGAAAACATTCTTCATGGGACTGAAGAGGAGCTTCCCTTGACAACAGGTGCATTTGAGTAGTGCCAACAGTATGCTCCTTGTAATAAAAACATACCAGAGGACCAGGACACCTTTATTTTTCTTTTTTGAACTCATTTCCTGTCTCTGCTCCTAGTGGCTGACAAAGCTGCCTACCTGATGGGTCTGAATTCTGCTGATTTGCTCAAGGCTTTATGCTATCCCAGAGTAAAAGTCGGGAATGAATATGTAACTAAAGGACAAAATGTCCAACAGGTACCTAGACAGCTGATGAGCTTTTCATTTTGTTCATATAGGTCCTTCAACTCTGAAGATAACTCAAATTTCATTACTGCCATGGCCATGTTTTTTACAGGTATACAATTCAGTGGGTGCCTTGGCTAAATCAGTCTATGAGAAGATGTTCCTATGGATGGTTATTCGAATCAACCAACAGCTGGATACCAAGCAGCCTAGACAGCATTTCATTGGTGTCCTGGACATTGCTGGCTTTGAAATTTTTGACGTGAGTTACAGTAGGAATGTTTGCCCATTGGTGACTTTTCCAAACTAACCAGCATTTTTTTATATATTTTGATTTTGCAGTTCAACAGCCTGGAGCAGCTGTGCATCAACTTCACCAATGAGAAACTGCAACAGTTCTTCAATCACCACATGTTTGTGCTGGAGCAGGAGGAGTATAAGAAGGAAGGAATAGACTGGGAATTCATTGACTTTGGGATGGACTTGGCTGCCTGCATTGAGCTCATTGAGAAGGTAGAGGAAATATTTTCATTTTAGGAGAGAATGTTTCTTTCATATTCATTTATTTTAGTTTAGTAATTTTTAATAAATTGGCACAATACTGTTGAATGACCCTCTCACATAAGAGGCAGTTTATAAAATAAAAACTTTTGGAATAACAGACTGCCTCTACACAAACAATGATTCCTGAACAACATGGATGGGGTGGAAGGGTGAGGGAGTGCACGATGTTAATTTGGTATCTTTAACAAGACTGCCTTTAAGAGTAAGGTGAACCTCAAGTCTCACTCCTTGAAGTAATGGATAGAATTAAGTTCTTGGTTCTAGCAACACAACTCCTTCTGGCTTCTGGGTCACTGCCCACTGCTACTGCACTGGGGATCTTAATGGGAATTAACCTCTCACTGCAGCATTACAAGACAGTGTCCAGTGTTTGTGCACAACACAACACCATGTAGAAATCATGCATATACCCAAACATCTTCCTTGTCAAGAGCACACAGGTATCTGATCCCAGCACTGTCATTCATGCCCAGTGCCCAGTGACTGATTCAGCCATCCAACATGCATGTTCACTGCTTAATATTCATTCCCATGGGTTATGCCTTTGCATACGAGTCTCATCTTTCTTGCTAATCTCCCACGTCCCCCCACATAGCAGCATCTACAGGCAGCGCTACCATTCACAGCTAGTGCCTGTTGCCCATTGCTGTATTTAACACCCAAAATCCACAGTTACTGTTCCATGTCCACACCCTTTGTGTCCCATATCTATGCAACAGAGAGCATTAGAGCCATAGGGATCATAACACCTACACTGATCTAACGCTGTAGTCTCTTTTGTGATGACAGGTAAAAAGTAGACACTTTTAGGATGCAAATCATCTCCTTATAAAGGATGTTCTGTTAGTGATTCTGTGAAATGTCTTTATAATGCTTCCATTATAGAAGATCAATCTGGACAGCTAACTCAGATCTAGACACCCACAGCTTTTATAGACACCTACAGTTTGTCAAGATGAATGCTAACCCCAGAGCTCTTGCACAGCATCCACACCCAGAGAGCAAAATCTTCATTCAAAACATGGTATTCCTGTGGTTGCTACTGCCTTGGAATATCCCCGATTCTAGCTCTGACAGCTGTCCAGCTGAAATCAGACATAACCATCTAAGGGATTCTTACTACAGTAAAAAAAAAACAAAAAAATCAAACAAACAAACAAAACCAACCAAAAAACCACACAACACACACACAAAAATAAAATATACCAACCAAAATACACACACACACACAAAATAATTCTAAAACCCAAGATTCATACAAAGAAGGAACAAGAAGGAACTTCTGGAATTTTATCTAGGCCAAGTGCAGGTCACATCACTGTCTCCAGCAAAATCAGAGGAAATGTGCTTATCTTCACTACCAGAAGATATCTAATGCAGCTCAGATGAAATCTCTGATGTTGCTGAGAAGATGCCTACATTTCTGTATTGAAATACTTCCAAATTTGAATATAATTCTGAGACAAATTAAATATTTATGGGCATTGTAAAGTGCCAGATGATAGCCATTTACACTTCATATAAGGTAAGAAAAGTCTGATTCATCCAGGCACATTCCCTGGAGACAGAATCTGGTAGATATTAGTCAACTATGCACATTCCTGAGGAGCCATCAAATTAAGTTCACATTGACAATTACAACCTGATGACTTTTAACAGACATACACAACAGCATCAGTCCCACAAACAGGATAATAAAACCTACATCCTAACAATGTAGGGTAAAGATGATTGAAACAGTTTATTATAATATGTATATTTATACAACCTTTCATTCAAAGATGCATGTAAACAGTATTAAATTGACATCTTCATGGGTTGCTCATGCATGTTGCTCATATACTATGCGAATTATAGTTTCCCTCATTATTATAGTAACTAGTGATGTATTAAGAACTTGTACGGTACAAATTACAGTCACTGAAACAAGGCACAAATCCTATGTACCATGACATTTTATTTACTTTTCCTCTCCCCACCATTTACTTTCTTTATGTACTCATATTTCTCCCAGCCCATGGGCATCTTCTCCATCCTGGAAGAGGAGTGCATGTTCCCCAAGGCAACTGACACCTCTTTCAA
>JANHFX010007398.1:31840-48375 GCA_027560015.1 Chloroceryle amazona
ACAACATCTCTGGCTGGCTTGACAAGAACAAGGATCCCTTGAATGAAACTGTTGTGGGTCTGTACCAGAAATCATCCTTGAAGCTGCTGTCTTTCCTTTTCTCCAACTATGCTGGTGCAGAAACAAGTAAGTGCTTTTTCAGTGATGCAAGATAAGGCAAGAATCAAGTCTCCTTCTCCTTCTTTTCCCTGTGGAATAATCTAGACTTTCTATCATCCCCTAGTGTGACCTTGTTCTTGTGTACACCCATATATGCCAAAATTAAGATGGAAACACGCAGAACTGCCAAAACCACCACATTCATGTGGTGTAGAGAAGTAAAACTCAGCAAGTACAAAACAAAGTGACAGGAGGCATATGTTTCCTGACTTACTGTGTTGTGATTCATTTGCACTCTTACTCATCATCTAGATATGTGCCAAATACACATGCAAAGTGAAAGCACTTTATAGTCTTTGGGGAGAGAGTTTTGTTTCTTGAGGTGAACTGGATGAACTAAGAGACCATGGGACTGTTTCACATCCAGCTGAACATTCGTCACATTGAAAGGGAAAATGAAAGAGATAGAGAATATAATTCAGAAGTCATCTAAGGGCAGCAAAGAGCAATCCAATCTCTTGATCTTTTTTGTGGCTGAAGAGCTAAGACCATCAAGTTGTACAGTCAGTAGGTATGTCTTACCAAAAATAGCCACACAGATTTTTACAAAAATGCCCAATATTCTAGCAGCCTGGATGCTGGGCATAAAGAACTGGCCTTATACAGAAGTATTAGTCAACTCAGCCATCAGGCATATGGACAGCAGTGTTTGAGACTCAAGAGAGTACCATGTGGGGACTTCCCTGCTGTTCAGTTTGGCTGACATATCAATGAGTCTGAGCAAGCTCCTAGCAAATACTCGGGATGAATCAGTCAGGTATCATCAGTAAGAGAAAGAAGAGAAGAAAAGGTTGTGAGGGATAAAGTTTCAGATAATGTATGAAGTTCAGAGCACAAAAACACCATTTAAGTCTCAAACAGTGTAGGAAATATGAAAAAAACCTGAACTTCTTGGAGTTGTATTCCTGCGTCTATAATTTGCTTTCTGCCTTGGGGCTGACATTATTCAGAACATTGGATTAGGAAATTTTTCTGAATACTTCACTGCACTGATAAAGGAATGTCCACTGCTGAGCCACATTCATGTGGTGTTTCACCTGACTTAAAAAAAACCCAAACCCAAACATGAGGCTATGTCTAGAAGTAAGAGCAATGTGACTAGTAGTACAGAGCAGAGTACACTGTTATGAAACTTATGTCAGGCCATAGTGTTCCATATCATCAAAGCCATATACCTTATGATGCAATCTAAACCATGCATCTGAGACCAAATATACCATGTGCTGATCAACAGCTAACTAGAGTAGTTCACTAAAACTCTCATGTAGCAATAGGTCAGTATTTAAAACTAAAACTTAATTATTTGATTGGTCCAAGACCAAAGAAAGGAAGGTGAGGCCTATAAAACATAGTGCTTAATCTAACTGTTCACTTCCTATCTGCTTCTTTGAAGGTGATAGTGGTGGCGGGAAGAAAGGTGCTAAGAAGAAGGGGGGCTCTTTCCAGACAGTGTCTGCTGTGTTCAGGGTATGTGAATTTCCTTTTGAATGAACTATGTCTCTATAAAAATGATCTGAGTGCTGGACATCTCTCCTATGGAGACAGGCTGAGAGAGTTGGTGTTGTTTAGCCTGGGGAAGAGAAGGCTCCAGAGAGACTTTATTGAAGCGTTTTAATATATAAAGGGGGACTATCAGAAAGATGAAGAAAGACTTTACCAAGGCTTGTAGTGACAGGACAAGAGGCAATGGTTTTAAACAGAAAGAGGGTAGGTGTAGGTTGGACATAAGGAAGAATTCTTTTCACAATGAGGGTGGTGAGGCACTGGAACAAGTTGCCTAGAGAAGTTGTGGATGCCCCCATTGGAAGTGTTGCAGATCAGGTTGGACAGGGCTTGGAGCAATCTGATCTAGTGAAAGATGTCCCTGACCATGGCAGAGGTGTTGGACTCAATGATCTTCAGAGGCCCCTTCCAGTCCAAACCATTCTGTGATTCTACAACTCCTTCACATTTGAGTAAGAATGCAAAAGCTTTGTACCTCAAAGCTCAAACCCATGTTTTGTTCTACCACAGGAAAATCTAAATAAATTGATGACTAACCTGAGAAGTACCCATCCTCACTTTGTGCGTTGCCTGATTCCTAATGAGACCAAGACACCTGGTAGGTCTGTCATTATATTCTTAAGATATGGGACTGACATGAATCAGCCTGCTTAGCTTCCACACCAGCTTCTTCCAGAACAGCTCCCTTTGGATGTGAAGTTCTTATGGGGGTTGGTCTGTGGGACAGTGCCCAAGCAAACCTTCTTGTATTGTTTAATGTGACTATAAAATTTTGAGCATTACAGAGTTCACAACACTTACCCATTTTTGCTTAATGTGTGTACAGAGCTGAAGATAATATAGATGGGACTGATTACAGTTGATGAATTGTCTGTTGTGCATAGCAGCATTAGCAAATCCCTAAAATATGTCTAGTTTTAGGGACCAGTGTGTCATTCAGAACTGCAGGGTTCAGCCCAAGACCACCTAGAAGTTTCTAAATATTCACTCTTAGGATCTGCAGGGTTCAGCCCAAGATCACCTAGAAGTTCCTAAATATTCACTCTTAGGATCTGATTTGCTGTTTGACAGTTAGAGGACTGTCAAATAAACCATATCTAGTTTGTAGAGTTTCACATACAAGCTGCTCGGTGCTGCTAGAACTTGGAAAGCATTTTGATACAAAGTTACTCTTTTTTTTTTTTTTTTTAATTAATTAAAGTCTCATAAAGAGTTTAGTCTCTGAAACAGCCAAGTTTGGGAGTATCTCATGTGGCCATTAAATTAAAGTACCTGAGGAGAGACTTGCTTGTGTGGGTTTTAGGAGTCTAATCATTATGTGGTCTGATCCTGTTAGAATAATAAGGTAGATACTGATAGATTGTAGTGGATGCCATGGTTTACCAGGAAACAGGAGCTCAACATCTGTTTAATCTGCTCAGGAAACATCTCTTTATGTCTCTATGAAGAGCACAAAGAGCATGAAATCCTCAAGCAGGATTTGAACAACATACATATGTATGATGTTCACATTTCAGCTACTCATCTACACTCCTTTTATATTCAGTGGAGAGAAGATGTCATCTGGACCTTTTGCACATCTGTCTCAGGATGAGATGAATTACATCCTAGAAGAAACTGTTCCCCTCCACTGACTATAAATGAAGCCCAAATGGAAATGTCTAAACTTCATATCTGAAAGTGAAGAAAGAGGAATCCCACTGGGGTCTTGACTATCGAGAAGGTGTAAGAGGGAATTAAGGAAACCTACTAAAAGCATATTTCAATTAATGATTTTGCCAGATATGGCTGTCATTTTAATGTGCAGTTGGTTGTTTTGACAGAGGGGAATCAGAGGAAGTCCTTGACTTTTGCCTTTTAAGAGAATGAAAAGTAGATCTGTGAAGAATAAATTGGACATCTGAATTTTAGCTGATTTTATGCTGCTTCTGCTCAACTTTTCTAACAATTCCTTTGGGTACACCTTAATTAATTACACTGAAAAGATAAAGTTAAGGTTATGGACTAATTAATGTCTGTGGGCATAATGGAAGTTTCTTCATGACAAACTGATTCCAAGAGGGTTTTTGACTGCCAGTTTTATTTTTTTTGTAATACTTGGGGATAATACTTAGAAATACAGTTGATTATAGATATAAATATTTTAGAAGGAGAAAGATAATTCTCCCAATTTTAATCAACTGCCCTCTAGAGACAGACTGAGGGCTTAACCAACCTGCTTATCCACTGCTATGCTGGAATCTATCTAGCTATCAAATCTAATCTACTTTGATTATAGTCAATAGTTGCATGACAGACTCAAGGTAAAATCTTACATAACATGAAGAGTTCATATTTTAGATGGTACTACACTCTACCTTGTGCCATTTTTGAGTAATGTAGCCTCATGACTTTTGGCCATTGGCGATTCACGAACACTGCCAGCCCCAGCATTCTTAGTAAAGCTCAGCTCACTGCAGCATCCCTCAGCACCTTCTTTAAATTGAAGGCTTATTCTTCACTTTCTGATTTTTTAATCAAGAAATGGTTGAATTTTATAAAAAAGTAAAAAAAAAACAAAAAGAGGAGGTCATTCTGGAATGCTAACACATATGGAGATTATTTGGAAGAAAAGGAGTCATGACAGATATATTTTGTTTAAGGTGAAATGGACCATTACTTGGTGATGCATCAGCTGCGGTGCAATGGGGTTCTAGAAGGCATCCGAATTTGCAGGAAGGGCTTTCCAAGCAGAATTCTTTATGCAGACTTCAAGCAACGGTAGGTCTTCAGTTATTACTGTCTGTTAAACTAAGGCAACCCAGGTGACAAGTCTAGTGACATCATAAAAAGACACTCTCTCAGTCAGATTAGATTAGTGGCATTTGAGGGAACCAAGTAATTAACATGGTCTTAAGGTCACTCCAGACTTTTCCCTCTTTGACCAAACTAGAGAATAATTTCACTGCACTATTTTCACTATCTTGTTTTTACATATACTCTCAAGGTAGACTAGAATAAGAAATGCTCCAGTGTACAGTCACTCATCCTCATTGATGTATCTGAAGAAGCCACTTTAGAAGGACTTAGAAGGTTCTGTTCATGACACAGGTTTATCTCAATCCTTAAGTTACCTTGCAAAATGCTAAGATTGCTGTTAGTATTTACAGAATAGTATGCCATTTTTAGTCCACACTCAACTTACAGAAACTGTGAGCTGTGCAAGATTGTACTCCCTTTAGAATACAGCTGATTTTTGTAAGTAGTTTCAATTCATCTTCAACTTTAATTTGAGTAGTGTTCCTCTGATCAATGAAACAAGATGAAAAGAGGTTGACATGTTCTCACTATGTTCTTCCTAATTCCTGGACCTAGAGACACTTTTAAGTATGTACATTAATTTTGTATGTAACAACATACTGAGTTGTTACACAGCCAACAGATTCCTCTCAAGAATAAACATGTCCCCTTGTCATCATGTTATATCCAGCCAAGTTTGTCTAGATTTCAGATGGCATGTTTGCCCACTTTCAGACAGATCAGCTTCTACGTATTTTCTGATATATAATGGATCCTATTTTTCTCACCCTGTTTGCAACCAGTCCTTGCAACCTATCTTACCACAGGTACAAGATTCTTAATGCCTCAGCCATTCCAGAAGGCCAATTCATTGACAGCAAAAAAGCTTCAGAAAAGCTTCTTTCTTCCATTGATGTTGACCACAACCAATACAGATTTGGCCACACTAAGGTAAAGCCCTTGTGGAAGAATGGATATAATTAATGGCAAAAAAATTTGTTCATTTAAAGTATTTCTTGCATATGAAATCAACCTTATGATGATTATATACAAAGCACACCACTAGCAAGAATGAGTACAGAAAACTCAGTATCTGAGAGTATGTTTGAGTAGCACTGTCAGCCCTGGAAACACCAGACTACCAGAATGACCCTCGGTGGATGCAACTAGAATTAATGCTGCCCCTTTCTCCTGCCAGTTGAACTCATTTATAACAGTACATGTTAGAAAGGCTCAGACAAGTTTGGACAATCAGTCTTTTCAGGTGATTTAGGCACACACAAAAGTTTCATTTTCATATCTAAAGTAGTATTAGGTGGAACACTGATTCTCTGATCAGCACAACCAAGACAGTACCATCTCTGGACAAAACCTCAGTCACCTTCACTACTGAACAGATATTATCATCCATGCTTCTCAAGCCATCTATAAGTCAGGTTTCACAGGAAATCTTGACCCTGACATAGAAGTGTAAAGTACATTGAAATTACAGAGCAGGATACCATACTAAACTGATGATGATCTAGATCTTTCACAACCTACACTAGAGCAAGCATCAAATAACACTGCAGTAATGTGATTAGATCATACAGAAAGTGACTTGTCATGAATCATGGGAACACTGAGGATATGAATACTGACACGAATTTTCTCTAGATGTTAAACCTTTACTCTGCAGGCATTTTTCTAATACTGCCTTGTACTACCTTTCATCAACTGCCACAGGTTATGTATCTGCCTAAACCTCTCTTTTATGTTCTAGGTGTTCTTCAAAGCAGGTCTCCTGGGACTCCTAGAAGAGATGAGAGATGAGAAGCTTGTGAGCCTCATGACTCATACACAAGCTATGTGCAGAGGGTACCTCATGAGAACCGAATTTAAAAAGATGAATGCAAGAAGGTAATATAAGACAATACTAACAATCATACTGTGTCAGACCAAAACTCCAGCCATGCAATATACTATCTCAGGCACAAAACCGTTCTCGGGAAAGACCCTTAGCAACACATGGGGAAACAGAGCACACACAAACTAAGAGTTTCCTCCCAAATTCTGGCAATGGCTATTTAGTAATTGGACATGCAGTTGGGCCATAGTACTTCGTATTTAACAGTGAAGCTTTTCCCCAGGAATGCACTTAACCATTTTCAACCTTTAAAGAACCCCACAACAGAGACAGCCAACTGAACAAGTGTTAAGATTTGTTTAGTTTGAACACATTGTCTGATTATTTAATTGGGTCACATTGTTTTTGTAAGGACTAGCTCTCCTCTTTACTTTTTTTTCATAACTCCATCATCTAAGATGAACATTTCTAGCTTGTACAGAGAAGGCACTCCATATTTTTGGCCATCCCAGATACCCTTCCCATTTCATCTCTTTCCCTTTGAGGTGGGATGAATCATGCCAAATTTAGGGTCTAGGAGGGGCAGAACTGGGTAAGCCAAGCAAATTTTCTCCTATGTTGTTGACAAGTGAAAGCTTTAGGGGGAGCAAGGATTGCATAAGCAAACAGTTAGTTTTTCACATCCTTAACAAGTCAGAAGATTATATTTTCTGGGTGAATCATAGAATGGTTGGAAAGGACCCCTAGGATCATCAAGTCCAACCTTCATCCAAACATCTCTCTGTCCACTAGACCATAGACTCAAGTGCTACATCCACTCATTTTTTAACACCTCCAAGGATGGTTACTCCATGGGCAGTCTGTTCCAGTGCCTAACAACACTGTCAGTAAATAATTTCTTCCTAATGTCTAATCTAAACTTCCCCTGATGCAACTTGAGGTCATTTCCTCTCATTTTATCATTAGCAATTTGGGAGAAGAGACAAACATCAGCCTCGCTACAGGCTCAACCTCCTTTAGGTAGTTGTAGAGAACAATAAGGTCTCCTCTCAGTCTCCTCTTCTCTAGAGAAAACAACCCCAATTCCCTCAGCCTCTCCTCATGAGACATGCTTTCCATACTCCTCACCAGCTTTGCTCCCCTTCTCTGGACCCACTCCAGTACCTCAATGTCCTTCTCGTACTGTGGTGCCCAAAACTGGACACAATACTCAAAATACAGTCTCACAAGTGCTGAGAACAGGGGCATGATCACCTTCCTACTCCTGCTGGTCACACCATACAGACCGTTGGCCTTCTTGGCCACCTGGGCACACTGCTGGCCCATGCTCAGCTGGCTGTCCACCAGCACCCCCAGGTTCTTTTCTGCCATGCAGCCACTCCTTCCCAAGCCTGTAGCATTGCCTGGGGTAGTTGTGACCAAAGTGCATGATCCAGCACTTGGCCTTGTTACACCTCATCCCATTGACCTCAGCCCATCGCTCCAGCCTGTCCAGATCCCTCTGCAGAGCCTTCCTACACTCAAGCAGATTGACACTCCCACTTAATTTCGTGTTATCTGCAAATTTACTGAGGGCACATTCGATTCCCTCATCCAGGTCATTGACAAAGATATTAAACAAGACTGGTCCCAAAACTTAGCCCTGAGGGACACCGCCTGTGACCAGTCACCAACTGAATTCAACTCCATTTACCAACACTCTTTGGGCTCAGCCATCCAGCCAGTTTCTAACCCAACAAAGAGTCCACCTGTCCAAGCCATGAGCCACCAGCTTCTCCAGCAGAATGCTCTGGGAAACGGTGTCAAATGCCTTACTGAAGTCCAGGTAGACAACATCCACTGCTCTTCCCTTATCCACTAGGTGGGTCACCTGATCATAGAAGGAGATCAGCTTGGTTAAACAGGACTTGCCCTTCATGAACCCATGTTGGCTGGGCCTGATCCCCCTGGTATCCTGCACTTGCCACATGATCACCTGAAAGATGAACTGTTCCATAATCTTCCCTAGTACCAAGGTCAGGCTGACAGGCCTGTAGTTCCCTGGGTCCTCCTTCCTATGCTTCCTGTAGATGTGTGTCACGTTGGCATGTCTCCAGTCATCCAGGACCTCCCCAGTTGACCAGGATTGCTGATAAATGATGGAGAGAGGCTTGGCAAGTTCCTCTGCCAGCTCCCTCAGCACCCTCGGGTGGATCCCATCTGCCTCCATAGACTTGTGGGTGTCCAATTGGTTTAGCAGGTCATTCACTACTATTTCCTGGATTGTGAGTGGATTATTCTGATCTCTATCCCTATCTTCTAGCTCAGGAGACTGACTACCATGAGGATCACTGCTCTGACTATTAAAGACTGAGGCAAAGAAGGCATTAAGTACAGCCTTTTCTTCCGCCTTCGTAACAATGTTCCCCCTCATATCTTATAAGGAATGGAGATTCTCCCTGTTCTTTTTTTGTTGTTTATATATTTGTAAAAATATATTTATTATATCTTGCAGTGGTGGTCAGGCTAGGTTCTAGCTGAGCATTTGCCCTTCTAATGTTCTTTCTACATAACTTGACCAAATCCCTATACTGTTCGTGAGTAGCCCACCCCTTCTTCCAAAGGTGGTAGACTCCTTTTTTCTCCTAAGTCCCAGCAAAAGTTCCCAGTTCAGCCAGGCCAGGCATTTTCCCCATCAGTTTGTCTTACGACACATGGGGACAGCCTGCTCCTGTGCCTTTAAGAGTTCCGTCTTGAAAAAACTCTTCCTGGACCCCTTTGCCCTCCAGTGTTCTAAACAAGTTGAAGACTGCCCTTCCGAAGTCCATGGTAATGGTTTTGATGACACCCCCCCACCTTCCTTACTTGGCCAAGAATTGAGGACGGTATCATTTCATGGTCACCAAAGATGGCCTCCAACCTCCACATCATCCAGCAGACCTTCTCTGTTTGTAAACAAGACCAGCAAGGCACCTCCCCTGGTGGGCTCACTTACCAGCTGAGTCAGGAAGTTCTCTTCCACACACTCCAGGAATCTCCTAGACTGTTTCCTGTCTGCTGTGTTATATTTCCAGCATATGTCTGATAAGTTGAGGTCCCCCACAAAAACAAGGGCCTGCGATTTTGTGGCTTCTGCCAGTTGTCTGCAGAACAATTCATCAACCTCTTCATCCTGGTTGGGTGGTCTATAACAGACTCCTAACAGGATATCTGCCTCGTTGGTCTTCCTCAACTTTACCCATAAACATTCGACCAGTCCATCACAGTTGTTTACTTCCATGCAGTTAAAACACTCCCTAATATAAAGAGCCACCCCACCACCATTTCTATCTTGCCTATTTCATTTGTAGAGCTGATAGCCATCCATTGCAGCACTCCACTCATGAGAATCATCCCATCATGTTTCCGTAATGGTGACTATGTCATAGCAGTTGTGGTGCACAATGGCCTCCAGCTCCTCTTGCTTGTTACCCATGCTGTATGCATTAGTGTAAACGTATAGGATGCTCTGCCAATCAGCTGCTTTTATTTGTAATACTCTGTGATATACATTTAGTTCAGGACAGGGCCATGGATAGTTTTGAAGAATTCAATACTCTTACTGGATTTCTCTGCAAGCAATTGTCGAATCTCCCCTCGAACTGTGGGCGTAAACAACATCCTTTTACCTTTCATATCATAAAAAGATACTTTTTTCTTTCCGTTTCTGTCTTAATAATTTCTAATATGATATTTGCTATTTTGACAGACTCATAAAGCATCAAGCTGCTATTTCCACAATTGACACTAACTCCCATATTGGTAATCTCAACAGCAGTACTTCAAAGGATCTCAGTTTTCACTCTGGTATTCACCTGAGCACTTGCACATTCTTTGAGACTGAGAAAGTCTCAGAGATTCCCAGGCAATGTGCCAGAGTAGTTTGTCTATTTTGGAGTATTGCTCCCTCTTATATCCAGACACAGTTATTTTTCATGCTTCTTAAACTGGCACTTCTGCTAGCGAGGGCCCAGAACTGACTCTTTAATAAAAGCAAGGGAAGTAAGGGAAAAATTCACATGCAAATGTTCCTTGAGAAAAATGCTGATGCTGTACAGCTGATAATCTGAGTCTGTTTCCAACCCAAGTGTCATCAGCCTCATAAACTGTGTTTTACATGTTTTTAGAGAATCAATTTATATCATCCAATACAATGTTAGAGCATTCATGAATGTCAAGCACTGGCCCTGGATGAAGCTGTATTTCAAGATGAAGCCATTGCTGAAGAGTGCAGAATCTGAGAAAGAGATAGCAAACATGAAGGAGGAATTTGAGAAAACCAAGGAAGAGCTTGCCAAGTCCAACGCAAAAAGGAAAGAGATGGAGGAGAAAATGGTGACCCTGTTGCAAGAGAAAAATGACCTGCAGCTTCAGGTTCAAACTGTGAGTAACCTCCATTTTCAGATTCACCCCTACTTCCTCTTATTTTGATGCTCTTTCCCTTCTCTTTTCCATTTCCTTCATAAACAGACATGTAATAGGGACAGATTCTCCACTGCTTTGTATCTGGTTTCGTCACTTATACAAGCAGAGTACAAAGCATATATGAAGCACTACCACCACTAGGAGTACAGGAAATTCTGACTAAGCTCCCATGTATACTTCCCACTTCACTATTAAGCTATCACCAGTGGAAGAATTTGACATTCCACAGTATATACAATGTGCTTCTAACAATGGTATCTGATTCTGGATGAAATAAAGTCTGTTTCCGCTTCTGCTGTCTGTTGTAATATGGAGTCAGAGCAGGAGTGCTTTTCTGAGAGAGACAGAACTGAAACTATGGAAAAAAAAAAGACATGCTTTTCAATGGAATATTGCTGAGCCAAGACTGAAATTGCACAGGAGAGTATTGTCAGGTTTTAAAACACAGTAAGATACTATGTAACCAAGGGCAGTCTGGTGTAGGTGGGTCCATCACCTTTTTTCATGTGCTTTTGAAACAGTTGCATTTCAACAGGAGTCCTCTATTGTTCCAAGCACCAAGGCTGTAACTGTACATGCTGAAAATCGGATTTATTACCCGAATCTTTCTTCAGAACTCAACCTCACCCAGTTTTCTGAGTTTCTTTGTACCCTTCTGGGTACATAATGCTCTGTTCTCCAGAACCACCTAGTTTACAAGCATCTGGGGCTTCACTTTAACCCCTTCATGGATGGTAAGCCAAAAAGCCTAGGAAACACAGTCTTAACTAGTGAAACTAACTTCCAGGTTAGGATGGCTTTCAAAGCACTCAGATTTCAGATTTTAGAACATGAAAGAACTCCCAGGCTATGATCATTCCCCTCAAATGTTTTCTCTGACTCCTACTCAACTCCCATTTTCTCACTGTTTCAATACTGGATGAGTCCTCTTGTCTTCTTACTAAGTCCTAATTTTCTGGGGGAATTTCTATCAACCCTGCTTGAAAGATTCCTCAAGCACCATCTTCTCCAAGTTTGTCCTCAGAAGATGCACACTCACTGGCAATGTTGTTCAGTGCACAGTGGGTTTCAGTCATAGACTGAGAGACAATTAAATATACCATCTTATCTTACTGCAGTGATGGTTTTCAGCCATAGCTGTTCTCGGAGGCAACAGATACTGTCTCTAGTATTTTGCTTAGAATACATCAGAATAGTATTAATTTTGACAGGTTTTTATGTGTTAATCACGTGTTTCAAAATATTAGTTATAGTAAAAGTTTCAGGCTACAGTCTAGGTCGATCTTGACCTTGTCGTGGCTGAGAAAGATTGTAGAGAATGATGGGAGCCAAGTTAGCCTCATGTGAATGGGAGAAGTTTGTGGAGCAACAGTGTGACCTGTGTCATTAGAGTTGAAGGAATTTAATAAAGACAGAATCATCCAATATTCTATGAAAGATGACTTTGAAATATATGTTTCTATGAAATATATGTTTATATTAAATATATGTTTTACAAATCCACATCCAAGCTCATACTTCCATGAAATCCATTTCACTACCCACCTATTTATCTCACTGATTCCCTCCTGGATCCTTGTTATGACTGAACCCTGTTAGCCTATTGCATGGTACTGCAATTAAACCATCTTAGTCAGATGAAAAGAATTGTCTCTACCATGGCATTATGGTCCACTTTCCTAGCTATGACTGAGCAGGACAATTTCCTCATGTTTGGATCACTGAATAGGGAATTCTACCCTGATTTGTGTAATCTATTTCCTGGAGATAGTGCTTGAACAACATATGTTGACTCTTGTCATTTTTATGATAAATACAATGTGCCTTCAATATGTTCTAACAGGAGAGTGAAAATCTAGCTGATGCTGAAGAGAGATGTGAAGGACTCATCAAAAGTAAAATCCAGCTGGAAGCTAAAATTAAAGAACTAAGTGAAAGAATGGAGGATGAAGAGGAGATGAATGCTGAACTAACAGCAAAGAAGAGAAAGCTTGAAGATGAGTGTTCTGAATTGAAGAAAGATATTGATGATCTTGAACTGACTCTGGCCAAAGTGGAAAAGGAGAAGCATGCGACAGAGAATAAGGTGACAGAGGAATCAGGGAATTATACTTCCTCAGACAGTTTTCAGTTTTGTGGAAAGCTGAGGTAATTCTTAAGTGCTTTTGAATGGAAATGAGAGGTGCTCAAGGCATAGGAGACAGGTATTGCCTCTTAATCATGGGTGACATCATTTTTTTTGTTAAAAATATTGCTTCATCTTAGGAAAAATATCTTTTCTGTGGTAGTTCAAAAAGAGTTAAGAGGTTGTTTTGGTGCTTGATAGAGAATGTCCATATTTGGCTATTTGCAGTCATAAGGAACCAGTATATTCATGGAGGGACAAGTACACTTGTGAGTAACTCAGCACTGAACAGCTATGCTGGTCCTTTCTCACATGCACTGAGGAGAACTGATATTGCAGATGTCAATTATTTTCTTAAAATTCTCTTATATTTAAGAAACCCAGGTCTCAGCTAGAATGGGCATCCTTTCCTTCCATTGATTTGATTATATAATGAGAGTTCTTCCTGACTTCTAAGGTTCAGACTGTCAGTGTAGCAAGGAAGGTCTATATCAGGTGGTCATTAATTCATTTATCACTCAGTAAAAGCAAAGGTATCTTCATATGTCTCAACAATCAATGTGAAGACAGAATTAACATATATATATGATAGAATTCAAAAGTCCATGCCTGTGATGACAGTGTTCTATCCTGCTGTGGAAACAGTACTAGCAGAGATGTAATTAAAATGTTGAGGTTCCCTTTGCTGCCATCACTGAGAACAATACTGGATCCCATATCTGCAATTACAGATATGAATGGTTAAAGGAAATCTGGCTGGTGCTGGATATTAGGATGAAGAAGTGTCTTAACAGATATAGCCATATAGCTAAAGCACTTAGCAGAGCGGACTTCCTTTATCCCTGCTGTCATGCTTTCCCATATGAATGATTAGGAAAATGGGAAGCAAGGGTCAGGCAGGATAATTCACAGTGCCTGATATGTTTGAGATGAGGTTGTTGGTGTTCAGTGCTCCACTGAAGTACAAAGAATAAGTTTGGAAGATAAAGCTAGCAGAGATGGTATGTCCAGCAGAGCAGTTAGAAGCTCCTGCCCTAAATTCACAATCACCTGTTCCAAGGACATAGAGTTCTTTGTCATGTTATGTTCTGTTCACTTTTACAGAAAACTTAATGTATCTTTGGCTATGCTTGGCACTTGAAGAATCTCACTTGCTGAGAATATACAGATGTTTGCCTAGCAAATACATCACATGCAGGGAATACATTTTTTTGAGCAAGAGTGACTCAGAGGCCTTTTGTAATCCCAGTGGGAAAAGCTTGCAGAGGCAAGTGAAGATCTAGTACATGTTCCACTATAGAACGCAGCAGGATAGGGCTAAACAGCTAAAGCAAGAATTCTTACCATTGGAGGACCAGAAAGGTGTGACTGTCAGGCATGATGTTTGTTGCTATCCTCATGATGAATGATATAGACTTTGTGTGCAGAGCATTTTGACGACATTTATAAAAGAATTTTCAAGGGTGCACTCCCTGTGCTCTCAGTCTGTCATTTGTCAGAGCACCCCCTCACAGTGTGGATGCTGGCTATCTAACAGGTTAAGAATCTAACTGAAGAGATGGCAGCTCTGGATGAAAATATTTCTAAACTCACTAAGGAGAAAAAGGCCCTCCAGGAAGCCCACCAGCAGACACTGGATGACTTGCAAGTTGAGGAAGACAAAGTCAGCACACTCACTAAAACCAAAACCAAACTGGAGCAGCAAGTAGATGATGTAAGAAAAAGTTTTTGGATTGTGTAGGTGGATGCGCTGGTAAATTAGAAAAGACCAGAAATCTGTGGTACAGTATAAGCAGCACCTAAAGCAGCCAAGTCAGCTCTAATAATTTCAGATAATAAATCCTTGCCAGCTGACAGGGTATTACAGTATCCAGTATAACTTTCATTTTTCCCTGCCTATTTAAACTATGTTCATCACTGGGTACTTCAGCACTGTAAACTTTTGTGATCCGTTTTAACCACTTAGCTGAAGTTAATGTATATCTGTGGCATTTTGAAGTTTGCTGCAGGGTTATTTGATGTCTCTTACTGTGTAGTATGGATATACTCCAGGAAGTTAGGCACACTGGGAATGTAACAATATTTAGTAGTCTGTATGCTAGGAATTCCAGCGACTGGAAAATTTTAATTTCTATACTTTTAAAAAACTTGCATTTGAACTGTGGACAGCTTAATCTCAAAACCAAAGCATAATGCAGTGAGAGTGTAGCACAGGTGGAGATGAGAAGTATATGCAGGATCTGTTTGTTTTCCCTATTTCTCTGTTGATTTCCAATTCTAGACAGAATTTTAGACCAAGAATAATTGCTTTCAAAGTATAATTTATGTGTTTCAAGGTATGCTTTATGTGTTTTAGCTTGAAGGATCTTTGGAACAAGAGAAGAAACTGCGAATGGACCTTGAGAGAGCAAAGAGAAAACTGGAGGGTGATATGAAAATGTCTCAGGATTACATCATGGATCTGGAAAATGATAAGCAACAGATGGATGACAGGATAAAAAAGTATTGCACTGACTTTTTATGATCCAAGTTCTAAAATTCAGATCTTACCTTAACCATACTGAATTTACATTCTTGTTATTTAACAGAAAGGATTTTGAAATAAGCCAAATGCAAAATAAAATTGAAGAGGAGCAGGCTCAAAGTTCTCATCTACAAAAGAAAATTAAGGAGCTTCAGGTAAAGTCTAAGAGTTATTGATATTTTTAGTAGTCAAACACAAGTTGCTTAGAATTAACTTATATTTATTCTTAGACTGTTCTACAAAAAATATTTTCCTACACATGAATAAAAATTAACATGACTCTCAGTACTGTTCCCATCTCAGGGCACTTTTATAGAAACTCTGGCCTCTAATCATACATAACTGTGTATGAAATTTCTTAAGTGAGTCTTGTGGCAGGCTTTGAAAACTGATAAGATACTAAGTTATAACAGTAGTGAAGACACTGTGAATTACTTTTCTAAGAAAACAATAGAATGTTGCATAATGTGTCATGATCATTATAGAGATCATCTTCTAAATGCAGAACCAGGAGAACAGTTTGCTCCAGTGCTATTATCCCATGGTTATTCATATCAAGGTTCCTTCCATCTTGTTTGCTGGTGGAGAGAGGACACTGTTTTGTTTCGGCCAGACCTTTGGGAAATTTCTAATAAACTCACATACCTTTACATTTTCCAGTGACAGATGCTCTATTTCTTCAGAAAAGTGCAATACTAGATCCTTAGTAACACAATAAATCCATTCTGAGCAATAACATAAAATAAAATATTATATTTTACATTCACTGTTGTTCCAAAACTGAGTATTGAATGTCCTGGGACACAATTCAGTGAAAATTTCTAGTGATGCTTCATTCCCTGGGATTATGTAAATGGATGTCAATGTTTGCTCTTTATTACTTAATGATAATTTAAAATCTGTCTATTCGGAAGTCCATTTAACCAATTAATTTTCACAGGCTCGAACAGAGGAATTGGAGGAGGAAATTGAGACTGAACACGCAATCCGTGCAAAGACTGAAAAGCAGAGAGCTGATCTGTTGCGGGAGCTAGAAGAGATCAGCGAGCGCCTGGAAGAAGCAGGAGGGGCTACCGCAGTTCAGATTGAGATGAACAAGAAGCGTGAGGCAGAATTTCAGAAGATGCGTCGTGACCTTGAAGAGGCCACGCTGCAGC
>JANHFX010007398.1:48475-60929 GCA_027560015.1 Chloroceryle amazona
CATGAAGCCACGGCTGCCGCCCTGCGGAAGAAGCATGCGGACAGCACCGCTGAGCTTGGGGAGCAGATCGACAACCTGCAGCGAGTGAAGCAGAAGCTGGAGAAGGAGAAGAGTGAGCTGAAGATGGAGATTGATGACTTGGCCAGTAACATGGAGACTATCTCCAAAGCCAAGGTTGCTACACAGAAAGAAACATTTCTCATCACTACCATTGTTCTTCTGAATAATCAGATGAGCTGAAGGACATGCTTTCTATCTCTTAACAGAGCAATCTAGAAAAGATGTGTCGAGCACTTGAAGACCAGTTCAGTGAAGTCAGAACCAAAGATAATGAACATATGAGACAAATTAATGATCTGAACACACAGAAAACACGTCTACAGACTGAGAACGGTGTGTCCCTAGGTGAAATGTAACAGTCTCATGCCAAGTACTTAAATGTGCTGTTTGAATGCCTGTGTATTTTGTAATATATTCATCACTGGGTGATATGAACAAAAATCAGACTGTAGAATTTATTCCTGATGGCAGTCATAGAAACTCCAGCAAAGGAAACATAAAAACAAACCAAAAGAAGTACTGTCAATGAAAATGAAAGTCTGAGATTGTGGTTAGATCATCCCCGTTCCTTTGATGCCAGCACAACATTTCTCTTTCATAGCTTTTTCCTACTGCTAGGAATGCAATTGCTACTCTCCCTTCATTTTACCATGTTATATCTTATAATCACTTTCCATATGTCTAGCTCTTATTTGTATGTCTTATGTTTCATATCTCTGTCTAAAAAAATAAACATTTTCTTGTTAGGTGAACTCACTCATCAGCTGGAGGAGAAGGAGTCCTTGATTTCTCAGTTGACTCGAGGCAAACATGCTTTCACTCAGCAGACTGAAGAGCTGAAGAGGCAACTAGAGGAAGAAAATAAGGTGACTTGTTTTAATTTGTACCAAGAAATGATAAAATAAACCAATGAGCTAAAATAATGAGACTTCTCAGAGAAAGATGGAGACATTAAAACAGGAAAATTTTTAAACTTTGCTTTGGAGTATAACACAGAGGAGAGATGTTAAAAATTAAATAAGGACTATGGTTCAAGTCCTTCTTGTCATTATTTCTCAAGTTCAAAAAAATGACAAAAGTGAATGAAAAAAGCTCTGTTTGCATATCTTACTGTTACAGAAAATCCCTGAGGCAAAGAAAACAGCAGCAACCAAAACCAGGAAAGAGAGCAGGAATGCAGATATACCCAGGGTTAGATATGACAAAAGTTTAAAGTTTCTTCCACCTTCAGATAAACACCACACGCTACCTTCAGTCATTGACTGAAGCACTTGGTGTAGATGTATTTGAGAGGTAGGATCTCAGACAAGAAGGACAAGCACCTGATCTTGTTTAACAAGTCTGAAACAGAGAGTCCATAATGTTACTCACTTTGCTCCTTCTGTTACTCTAGCAACTGTTGCACATGAGCAGTGAGATGTGGAGTTTTTATCAAAATACAGTAAAAAAAATGCAGTCACAAATTATTAATGTTTTGACAATATGTACAATTTTAATTACCAAGGCCAAGATTGCCCTGGCCCACGCCCTGCAGTCTGCTCGCCATGACTGTGACTTGCTCCGGGAACAGTACGAGGAGGAGCAGGAAGCCAAGGGGGAGCTGCAGCGCGCCCTGTCCAAGGCCAACAGCGAAGTGGCCCAGTGGAGAACTAAATATGAGACAGATGCTATTCAGCGCACAGAGGAGCTGGAGGAAGCCAAGTATGTGAAGGGATGATCTGGAGAAAGTAGAAGGATAATAAACTATAAATGTGAGAAGGACCTGAAGGAAAACAGGATATGCTTGTAGTGGGACTATGCAGAGTAGTGTGCTTTGTATTGTGTTGGGAGTGAAAAGGTGAATGAGTACAGGTTTAAGGGGGAGGAGGAGTAGAGGCTTAGAGTGTCTACACAAAGGAGGATTCCAGTGCATTAACTATGGAGATTAAAAAAAAAAAAAAAACAAAAAAAAAACCAACAAACAACAAACAAAACAAAAACAAACCAAAAACAAAACAAACCAAAACAAAACAACCAAAAAAAAACCAAACAAAAACAAAACAAAACAAAACAAAAAAAACCAAACAAACAAAAAAAAACCAAACACAACCAACCTACAACATTCTTTACACTGCCAATGTTGAAAGTGTATTTCTGTTTCCCCTCCACACTGGTATAAGCTACACCTTGGGTAAGTAAGTATTCTCCCAGACTATGCACCACTCAGAATGCTGTGTCATCCCAGGCCTCTGTCGATGCTCTCTGTTGTCACCATTACAGCTTTCTATGTTGCTGTTTCTATGTTGCTTTCTATGTTGCCCAAATCTCCCATGCCAAACTCCCTTCCTGTCCATTTTCTGAGAATGTCAGAATTTTCCTTCTCTCAGCACTGATTGTCTCATCCTGCAGAAAGAAGCTTGCCCAGCGGCTGCAGGACTCAGAGGAGCAGACTGAGGCTGTCAACTCAAAGTGTGCTTCACTGGAGAAGATGAAGCAGAGGCTGCAGGGGGAAGTGGATGACCTCATGATTGATGTGGAGAGGTCAAATGCAGCCTGTGCAGCATTTGATAAAAAGCAGAAGAATTTTGACAAGGTTCATTCAAAGAATCTGTCAGATCTGAACATTGTTACACATTTGATAGGCCAGGCCAAATTCTGAAATCATTCACACTAAGAAAAATTATATTTTATTGTAAGCAAAGCTATGGTAAGGAGAACAGAACACATATTAATTATACTGTCACAGTGTGAGTAAACCCAGATGACCACAACAAACAATAAAGTAGCTTTATGATAGTTTTTAAAAGTATGAAATATTTGCAAGGGTGATTAGGAGGATCCATATCTAGTCTTTGATCAAGCAAACTGAGCAAGTGTTCACATGTAAGCTAACAAGCCCTGGCTTTTGCCTGGTACTAGCCTACCAACCTTGTATTTGCGTTAGGCAGAGCCTCAGACTCTTTTACACACTTCCAATCTCCACTGCCTTTAATAACATTTAAAAGAATCAGCACTGTTTGATAAAGTGATGTTGAACAGCCCTGTGCCTTGGCCCGGCCTTGTGTGAGTGAATTAGGTGAATGTGCTAAAAGAGAGGCCATTCAGGGCTATGATGTCAAACTCAGGAGACAATGAGTAGTACACAATCTTTCTTGGTAGCCTGAGTGCAAGACCACTTGGCTCCTTAAGTCTTGCACAGCCTCATTCAGACTAACCACATTGTGTCCAGAGTGGTGCCAAAGCAAACTCCTGCCTGAGAGCTTGGGGTATGCAGTAGTGCTGGCTGAAGAAGATAATTTAAGTAGCTTGCACCAAAACAGCCAGCACATGTATCACAGTGCATTGACTGTCAACAGGCTCAGCTCTGTTTTCTGAACAATCCAAAGCAAAAGATTTTAAGACAGGTCATGCTCTGGGGTTCTTGTCCTGTAAATGTGCAGAGACAAGAGAGTCACAGAATGAGTCATTCTTATGCCTCTGTCACTCCAGATCCTGGCTGAATGGAAGCAGAAATACCAGGAGAGTCAGGCTGAGCTGGAAGCTGCCCAGAAGGAGTCTCGCTATCTTAGCACTGAGATCTTCCGGATGAAGAACGCCTATGAAGAAATGCTGGACCAGGCTGAGACTGTCAGACGGGAAAATAAGAACCTTCAGCGTAAGTTCAGCTCTCTATCATGCTTCCATGTTTCTGGGCTACCAGAAACATGCTCTGCCTCTTCCCATGGTTTTGGTGTTTATGATTTTCCCAAAAGCTCAGGTCAAACAACTTTCTTTCCTGTTCAGCTGATCACAAAGTCACGTGTAAGCACATGCCTACAGTTCATTAGAGCGTCCTACTTCCTCGTGGTATTCCACCTCCTTCACAGCATCATAATCCCATTCACAGATAGGGACCAAATTAATTGAATGGACAGAAATGATAATGAAACTAGACACTATTTTTTTTCATATTGCTTCAGTAACTGTCATTAGAAAAAAATCTGGAGGGCTGTTGTCTATCTCCTGATTAGTGGAGAACCATGCAGCTGTAGCACAACAGATTGCCATTTAATAAGCAAGGTAACTATATAAAGGAAATACATCTCAGTTACTTTTTTTTTTTTTTTGTGAGCTGAATGATCCCTGTGGAGTATCTGAGGATAAAGAGAGCATTCAAACAGGACTGTCTCTGGAGATGCAGTTTCACCATCCAGAGGAAGTTAACATTATCCTGAGCTCACTCTGGTTGGTCTCTCTCATTTTCAAATTGCACACTGAACTGGAAATAGAAGGTAATTAGAAACAAAGATTGCACATGAGACAAGTCCTATATATCTCCTAAGTATCTCCTCACTGCTACGTGACATTACATCATTATTTCTTCCATCACTCCCATTGCCAAACATCAGTTTCAGGTGCTATTGACAACATCAAGATGACCCGAGTATGTGTTTTTTGTGTTGCAGAGGAAATTGCTGATCTGACTGAGCAGATTGCTGAATCTGGAAAAGCTAACCATGGACTGGAGAAAGCAAAGAAACAAATTGAGCAAGAAAAGTGTGACCTTCAAGCAGCATTAGAAGAAGCAGAGGCAAGTGTCCTCAGTAAGGAGTCTCGTTTTCAGAGATCATGAATGGAGAAAGTATGGATATTATATATTCCTGTTCACCCTGATACTGTCACAAAGGTGCAGTATAAGCATAAGCAGACAAAATAACGTAGGACCTGCTCCTCTCCCATACCAGTGTGACATTCCTTGTTGTGCTGTCATGCAGAAAAAAACACTCACTCCCAGACTGAAATTAAGCTCATGTTGAATGACCTGTTTGAATTTTCTCCTATGAAAGGCTGAAGATCATTTGTAGTTTAAAACTGTGGCAATTTTTGTTTTCTCATCATTTAATTAAGGATATTTTCAGAGTAGTTCTAATACATACTTCGAAGTCTTCTCCGTGTCACCTCCTGTTCAAAGAAAGGTGACTGTTGAAAAGAATTAAGATTATATTTCTTTAGCTTTCCTCCACTTCCAATGAATGGGAATCAGTAACTGACATTCAAAGAGGAGTCAGTTCACAGACCATGGGTAAACATGGAGAGGCTTCTGGGGATGAGCTTAATCTTGGAGGGGCCACTGGTACATTGACATGCTTTGCTGACACAGGCTGCACACCTGTACAGTTCCAGGATTTTTCAGTCTTTCTTACAGTCTTTGGCTATGCCTTAGTTCTTCATTACTTTAAATCTTACATTTTCCCCAAACCATGCCAGATTGCAACTCCTTCAGTTCCCTCTTGTCTGAGTTCTGCCTTTTGTTCTCTGCCTGCCCTGAATGTCTCTTGGAAAAGCTTTAATTACTTCTGTATGACCATATCTGATCCTCCAAAAAATGTCTTCGAGACCATTTCATGGAGCTGCCCATGGCATACCTGGGGCATAGCTCAAACACAGAGATACAGATTTAATTTAGGTATGAAAGGATCTCTGGAAACCTTTAGCCCAACCTCCTTCTCAAAGCAGGGCTAACTTCAAATTTACATTAGACTGCTCAAAACCTTGTCTAGTTGGTCTTCATAATTTCCAAGGATGGATATTTCACGGTACTGCTGGACAACTTTTTCATATGCAGTATTATTATCACAGGAAAACATTTTTATTCTTATATGCAGTCAAGATTTCCCTTGTACCAACTTTTGACTGTTGCCTTTTGTCTTTTTTCTGTCCACCACTAAGAAAAGCCTCACCTTATTCTCTCCCTTTTAAGTAGAAAAAGTAATAAAAAACAACTAACACAATTCTAACCTTTAGAACTTACTAGATGAGTGGGCAGTAGGAGCAAGAATTATAGTGGCTATGCAAACCCATCTGCTCTAATTAGTGCATCTGAATGTCATTAGTCTACTCCTGAATTAGTCACCATAGGCTTGTTCTAGAACCAAAAAGGTAAAATAGGCATCTCTGGAGGGTCTGTCCTTAAAAGGGATGCCAAGGCCACATCAACTGTTTCATTCTCTGTATATGCTTATTTCTGTCCACTTATTTTCTGTCCTGAGACCTAGCCTCAGGCTTTTAACTCAGATATCTGAAGCTAGATGATAGGAGTATCAGAGGAAATAAGCTGTATTGTAAGGGGAACATGCCCACAGAGTCACTGAGGTGGAACTAAGTATAGAGCACCTAAGGAGAATTCATCACTGTGATACCAGAAAAGGCAAGCTTCTTCAGAGCATGAGTGTTGGCTGTCCTGTTTTATGTTTTCACAGATTTTGTTATCTCTGCAGTGTCAACATAGCACTTAGTGCCCAGACCTTGTGGATTTGGAGGCATTGTCCTTGGGAGTTTTATTCCTGAATTATTGATGAATATCCAGCTGAGGTATAATAATACTTGTGTACAGGAATAGCAGTCAGCTTTTTTAGTGCTAGGCCTTTCCTAAAGTGCAAGTAAGGAAACTGTATCTGTGTTACAGGCTACAAAGTGTCAAAATTCCTCAAGGGTGTTTCCCATCAATGGACACTGTGGAGACTAATGATACTATTTCAACCCTTCCAGGGCTCTTTAGAACATGAAGAGGGAAAAATCTTACGTGTTCAGCTGGAGCTGAACCAGATGAAGTCAGATGTTGATAGAAGGTGTGCAGAGAAAGATGAGGAAATTCAGCAGCTGAAGAGGAATCACCAGAGGGTATTAGAGTCTATGCAGACCACACTGGATGCTGAAATCAGAAGCAGAAATGATGCTTTGAGGCTGAAAAAGAAGATGGAGGGAGATCTGAATGACATGGAAATACAACTGATCCATGCCAACTGTCAGGTAGCAGAGACACAGAAGCACCTCAAAGCTGTGCAAGGACAACTCAAGGTATGGACCACAAGGGCTTACTGTCCTACGAGTCTTGGCCACTCTGCTTGCTTCTGAGTCTCATGGTGGTTTCACCCTCAAAGGATTCTCAGCTCCATTTGGATGACACTTTGAGAGAGAATGATGACCTGAAGGAGCAGCTTGCTATGGTAGAGCGTAGGAACAATCTAATGACCACAGAAATGGAGGAGATGCGAGCTGCTATGGAGCAGACAGAACGAGCCCGGAAAGTTTCTGAGCAGGAGCTGACAGATGCCAGTGAGCGAGTGCAGCTTCTCCACTCACAGGTATTTGGTATCTGCTTTACAATAGCCATGTGGGAGTGGAATAAAATGGGGTGGGAATGACCTATCTTTGGACTGTCTCAACAGAACACAAGCCTCCTCAACACCAAGAAGAGACTGGAAGTGGACATTACACATTTACAGAATGAAGTTGAAGACAGCATTCAGGAAGCCAGAAATGCAGAGGAGAAAGCAAAGAAAGCAATCACAGATGTGAGTCCTCTTGCTTGCCTCTTTCAGTACTATACTATTGCAGTCACTTTTACATTTAGAAAGGCAGCTATCAGGTGAAGAAGGATCAGTTCCTCAATATAGGGACAGAAAATACTAGTGACACATAATCTCTCCCACATAGGCCTCACACAGCCTCTGCCCTACTGCTTGCCACCAAAAACCCCTTCAGTCTAGGTCCTCTACTCATGTTCTGCTAGCAGTCTGTACTGACAAGGCATCCTGTCTCCTTCTGCCCATACCTATATTCACTTTTGCTTCCCAAATAAATGTAACAGATAGGATAGAATAGATGGTGGCAAAGCTGTAACAGGAAAAGAGTAGTCTGAACGAAGTACTGTTGATACACAGAAAAGCAGAAAATAAGACTAAAATCCTATATATTTCTGTACAAATACTGGACATTTAAGAAATAAAAAGAAATACTAGAAATGTTTCATTTAAAGAAGGCTACTGTTCCACAACATCAGAAGAAAAAAAATCTTACAAGTATCTAGGAAAGGTATATGAAAATGGAATAGAAAATCATTACACTATTGCACTGAATCATGGTGCACCTGGGCACCAACCAGTGGCGGTGCTGCAGAGTCCCCTCTGCCCTGTCACATGGTGGCAGCTATCATCTGTGGTTCTGAAGATGCCAGCAGGCACAAGCCTTTCAATGTAGTTCAAGACACTCAGGGTGATTTCATTGGCAAAAACTGCTTAGCAGTCTTCGGCAAATTTAGATATCAATGGTCATATATTAAAAACCACTTGGGAGCCCAGAGATGCAGAGTGCTAGCCAGTGATACTTCAAGATGTTCCTAATTTCCCCTGACAGTCAAAAAATCAAACTTTGGTACTGAGTCATTTGCATGCCTTAATTATATTTTTCTTGTCATCATGCCTGCCCATTTTCCAAGGCAGAGTAGTTTTAGAAAGACAGATACTGAGAAACAGGGACCCTCTATATATGACAGACCCTTAGCACAGCTGTAACTCTGACTGAGAATTTGGAGATCCATATACACCAACAGGAACCTGGGCACTGCTCCCAGGGTGATCACAGAACTACCAGGGACAGGGAAGCATATTCATAACATAACTGTGCACTACACCCAGGCAGCCATGATGGCAGAAGAGCTGAAGAAGGAGCAGGACACCAGTGCCCACCTGGAGAGGATGAAGAGGAACCTGGAACAGACCGTGAAGGACCTGCAGCACCGCCTGGATGAAGCTGAGCAGCTGGCACTGAAGGGTGGAAAGAAGCAACTCCAGAAACTAGAGGCGAGGGTATGGTGGAAACCAGGGTAGGCTGGGATCATGCTCCTGAGTGGGCTCTTGTTTGCTGGAAACTCTTGTGAAAGTTACAACAGGGACAACCCCAGTTATGTCCAGTAGGTTTGATGAGAGTTACACTGGGAAGTAAAACATTGCCCTGTGAGTGAGGAATTTGAGAATGACTTCATAAAAACTGAATGGGCAAGAATGGTGGCAGATGAACATCAAGATTGACATATATGGTAACTTATCTAGGGAAAAATAATTTAAAGACATACTTACCTGGAGATGAAATTGGAACTGGAAACTACAGCTCATCCAGAAAAATCTCAGTCTTATCCATGACAGGCCTCAGAAATTGTTTGTTCAATGTGCAGTAGAAGGGAAATAAATAAATAAATAAATAAATAAATGTTGGGCTTCATTAGGAAAGAAGCTGCGAACAAGACACAGAGCATAGCTTGCACTATGTTACCATGTAACATGTACCATGTCTATTTCTGGTCTCAGCAATTCAAGAAGGATCTGACGGGTAGAGAAGCATCCAGGGAATGGCAGCTGAGTAGGTGAAGCCTTATGAGGAGTGAGAAAAAAGGCTAGGACTCTTCTGTTTGGAGAGGAGATGGCTGAAGGAGATGCGATCAGAGTTTACAGAAACTTGATGGCAGTGACCAAGATGTACTCTGAATGGTTATTCGTCAAAATGTGCAATAAGAGAAGTAAGGACACATGATGCAGATCAGGACATCTTCACTGAGATCAGTTAAAAAGAAATAAAAGTACATTACAGAGTGAGTAGTGAAATTCTGGAACCTGCTTCCATGGGAGCTGGTAGAAGATTTTAAAAGGGATTAGAAATTATCAGGATTATAAACATACGTAAAAAAACAGGCATAGATATGTCACCTTACACCTCTTACCTAATGTCTGTGGAATCTGGAGAAGTGTGAAGGGAGCAGATAGCAGTGAGGTTTCCATGCTGTCCCCAAACAGTATATGCTGCTGCTGCTCCCAAAGGCAGAGCATTGAGCTAGATAGACAGTTTTCCTGACCCACTTACTGCACTCTTCAACTGTTCCTGTTCCAAAATACAGAACAAATAACTGGGAATTAGGTTCTCTTGGCTTTGAAAGAAAATATCAACACAGAAGTAAAAGCATTGGTGTCCAGGTTTAACACATATACATTGCAGAAGAGGCATGGAGCTATGGGACTTCATGAGGATGAACCGGACTTGAATATTCCAAACAAAAAAGTTTTTCCCCATTTACCTGGTGGACGTCGACAGAACCCTCCCTCCCCTGTTTCAATTTCTTTTTTTTTTGTGTCAGATTTAAGGTTAATTTTGGTTATAAATGCCCCAGCTATGCACAGCTAAGTTCCTGAAGTTCACCATCCCTGGAGGTGTTCTAAAACACAGAGATGTGACACTTCAGGACATGGTTTAATGGTCAATATAATGTTGGGTTGACAGCTAGGCCTTTTCCAACCTTAATGATTATATGATAC
The DNA here is from genome assembly GCA_027560015.1 of Chloroceryle amazona. Taxonomy (NCBI): domain Eukaryota; kingdom Metazoa; phylum Chordata; class Aves; order Coraciiformes; family Cerylidae; genus Chloroceryle; species Chloroceryle amazona. The sequence goes on from JANHFX010007398.1 coordinate 58,639, forward strand.
TACAATTCACACGCTATGTCATTACTAATATAGCATGGTGAGCAGTTTTATCTAGTCTGTCCCAAGAGGCAGATGCAGTGGCTTTGAACTGCCACTTTCTCTGCAGCCTCAGTCCACAGAACCCTGGTTCCCAGGATTCTACAGCAGAATCAGCAGCCATCCTTGGCAGCTTGATGTTTTCACCATGATGCTGTCTTTCAGATTAATGAGTTAGAAAATGAGCTTCATGCTGAGCAGAAACGAGGAATAGAATCACTGAAAGGTGCTCGCAAGTATGAACGAAGGCTGAAGGAGCTCACTTACCAGGTATTTCAATTCCTCTGCCCTCTTACATGCATCATCTTCATCTTCCAAGGCTGATGTGGTTTTCACCTCCCACAGTCTGAAGAGGACAAGAAAAATATTCACCATCTCCAGGACCTTGTGGACAAGTTGCAGTTAAAAGTGAAAGCATACAAGAAACAGGCTGAGGAAGCTGTGAGTGCAGGACTCTAAATTTTAAAGTATTTGTGGCCCCTAGGTGGAGATTTCAAAAAGGTCTGGGCTCCCAAGTTCATTAAAATAATTGAATACTCAGTTTGATAGGGCAGCTGCTTTTGATTGTTCCTTACTTCATAAAGACTTCATGGCTTACAATAGAGAATGCACAGCTGTAATAATCCTGGAGTTGTACTTTTGGAGCCACGCTAGCCAATTTTTTCCATCTGGAACTTAGCAGGACTAATTATTCTTTCCCCATCTGAGTGCTCATTTTGTTGACAATTCTAAAGAGAAATGCAAAGAATGCTAGCCATGCAGGGATGTAGCTGTGAGGCTAACCAGGAGGTGATGTTATTGTGGCACAGCCATAGGGTGTTCGGTTAATGGTAACAGGGCAATGTCAGTCTGTGTCCATGTCACTGATGGCACTGCATGACTTCCAGGAAGAACAGGCAAATGCTAATCTCTCACGATGCCGCAAGACCCAGCATGAGCTGGAAGAGGCTGAAGAACGAGCCGATATTGCTGAATGTCAGGTTAACAAGTTGCGAGTCAAAAGTCGCGACATTGGAGGACAGGTGAGTTGGAATGGCTGCAAGGACCATTCCTATGCAGCATGTGTGACAAAGATTTCTGCCCAAACACCTGGAAACAGAGCTGCGTTCCTTCCACTCTGGAATGCCCTCATAAAGGAAGGCCAGAAATAGACACTTATTCAAAACTGGTGAGTTTTGAAAGTCCTTTTCTTGCCTTCCAAGAGACAGACCAGGTATGATTGTCTCTAAGAATCAAGGTCTTCTGGCAGATTTGGGAAATACTGTTTCTTTGCCAGTAACATGGCAGAACATTTGCAATAGCCACAGGCCTGAAGCAACCCTGCAAGTAATTCAATTGTTCAAATAACCTCTACATTGTCTTCCTTTTTTTACCTTTAGAAATCAGAGGAATGAGGTCCCTGACAAGAACTGCATCAGGTTTCCTTGCAGTACAGACTTCTGTGCATCCAACAGAAATATTCATTACTTGCTTCGAGTAACTATGTGTGCATGTAACTGATCACATTTAGCCAACCCTAAGTGGAAGCTGTTAAAATAAAAAAAAATAAACCTGAGTGATACTCTGGTGACTGTAAGAGATATTAAATGGTTATAACATTGAGCACTGGTGAATGGATGTAGCAGGTTCCGAAAGTCCAGACATAACATCATACACAGAGAAAAGGTTTCTCTGGGTAAGGGGAACACACTTTTCAGTTGTTCTCCACAGTTTCAACTTTCATGCTGTAGAGAAGCTAATAGTTAAACAAGAAAAATATGGACAAGATCTGTGTGGAATGCTGTACTGCGGCTGAACTGTTCCACTCTACTGCCTTTGCCATGTGTGGCATATCTCTGTGGAGATGGAGAAAGCATCTCCTCCAAACAGCACATGTGGGGATCTGCCACCCGTGAAGCAAATGGGTGGGGATCAACACCCTACACTGTTTGTGTGAAATGTGTTGTGTTTGTGGGAGGAACAGAAAAGGAGGGAATCTGCTCCATGCAGGGGAGGGGGGTGGGGGGGTTGTACCTCCTTCACGAAGGGTAGGAGAGGGTGGATGTGCTCCACGCAGTCTGTGTAGGGAGTGTGTGAGGGGGTGTGTGCATGGATCTACTCCACGCAGTGGGTGTGGGGGGGTCTGCTTCACGCAGTATGGGTGGGTGGGGGGAGAAGGTGTGGATCTGCTCCATGGGAGGGGGAGGGAGACGCACCATGCAGGGTGGGGAGTCGGGGGGAGGGGGACGTACCGAGGGTGGGGGGGGTGTGGGGGA